>PVKN010027568.1:0-13491 GCA_004027915.1 Capromys pilorides | reverse complement strand
ACCATGCCCAGCCTTGGTTTTTTTGGTTTTTAAATCCAGCTTTTTTTTTTAAGAAGAAAAAAATAAAAATAACCAAAACAAGTTTTAAAACAAGTTAATAGGAACGTTATAATTAATACATTTGTATTGTCTTCATAGCAGTTATTCAGAGTATAAGACATAGACATGCTGTCTCATCCAAATGATATTAACACAAATCTTACTTTTCAGTTTTATTTTTATTTTATTTTATTTTTATTATTTATTATTTAGTTTTTGCGGAACCAGGGATCAGACTCAGGACCTTGCAAGCACTTGTGCCCCTGAGCTATCTCCCCAGCCCCTCAGTTTTATTTTTTAAGTTAGCATGAATGTCCTTTCCCGCTCTTTAAATGGATTGAGCATCCTCGGTAAGGCGCACCTTGTGAGTTGATCGCGCCTGTGGCCATTCTGCCATCGGGTGGGGGGACACAGCCAAATGAGTGCGAACTTCTTAATTTATTAACCCACCCCTTAATTTCATTAGGTTTTTCCTCCATGCTTTGTTTTGTTCTTAATGAATTTGGGATCTGAAACATTACATGAGTATAAATTATGGTGAGATTTCTGTCTAAACCTTTCTGTATGATGAGTGAAGTCAGAAGGTTGAACTCTGATTTTACTGATATCTCCTCAGTGAGGCTTCTGGCACTCCCTCATGAGTATAACCAGCTTAGAATTTCCTCCTTGCTTTTGTAAGTCCCAGGCTATATCCTATTCATCCTAGAAGGAGATTTGGTATGCAGACTTGGTTGAAAGGAAATTTTTATGGTAGCTTCTATATGTCACCTACAGACCTGCCAAAAGATATGGGAATTCCCTTTGCCATCTCGTTAACACTACTGTAATATTCATGAGAAAGCATAGTGTCCAGATGGAGATGGTACCTGCAGATGTTAATCTGGATGGACTCCGATCAACTCTAATTAGGTTCAGCTCATAGGTTGTTCTATTCTGTGCACCTCAGAAAGTTGCTTACCTTTATAGTTACTTCTGTATTTGCAGCAACAAGTGGGAATGGAGACTTTGGTGACTGGAGTGCCTTCAACCAAGCCCCGTGCGCCTCTGCAGCTTCCAGTGGTGAGCTCTTCAGCAGTGCCTCCCAGCCAGCAGTAGAACTTGTCAGCAGCTCCCAGCCAGCATTAGGGCCACCTCTAGCTGCCTCGGGTTCTTCAGACCTGTTTGATCTCATGGGCTCAGCCCAAGCAACCATGACATCTTCCCAGAGTATGAATTTCTCTTTGATGAGCACTAACACTGTAGGACTTGGCTTGCCCATGTCAAGATCACAGGTAAGTTGTCTGCTTCCCTAGGAAATTGCAATTTATAATTTTGAGATACTTACTTTAAATGATAGATTAATGTAAGAAACATAAACACATGTAGGGTGTGTGCGTGTGTGTGTGTGTGTGTATGTGTGTGTGTGTTCATTTATTGCTTAAGGATCAGCGTAGTCTGAGAAATGTGCCATCAGTTTTTTTTGTCAATGCAAACATAATATTTAATGAACTTAGGGTGGCTCCAGGCGTGGGGCCACAAAGTGTTATGTGGTCTATTGTTGATGGTGTCAGTTTCGCATGTTGCCTTTACCTTGTGCTCTTTCCTCTAAGTATAGTCAAGGTGCTAGAGTGCAAAGCCTTCTTACTCATCTTGTAGCTCATGTGGAAAGACAAGTGAGGCACCTTACACAGAGCAGGGACATGCTGAGTCAGAACAGATTGGTGTTTAATAGTGTCTTAAAATTGTAATAAAAAATAGAGGGTTGGGGATATAGCTCAGCAGTACAGCACCTGTGGCAGGCACAACATCCTGCGTTGAATTTCTGGAAGGGAGGGAGGGAGGGAGGGAGGATGGATAAAATAGTTTTTTTATGAACTTGATTTATTTTACAATTTTGGGGACGATGGCAGCATTTGTATTTGTGTGGGGAAGATGGCCATGGTAGTGTTTGTCACCTGTGGTGGAGTTTGCAAATGGAAGCAAAATTTTGCTGAATAGTTTTGTTTGTGAACTGAATTGTTTGCAGACTGAAGTTTCTGTGAACCAAAGTATCGCTGTATTTCATTGATGGCAAGCATTCATTCAGTAAAATTTCTGCTCATGTCCTCAAAACCATTCATGGCAGGCACCGTGCTGGACACCTGCAATACCAGCTCTTAGGGAAGCCGAAACAGGAAGATCAAAAGTGAGCCCCACCTGAGCAACTTACACCCCTATCTTTAAAAAAAAAAAAAAAAAAATCAGTAATCAGTCCTTAGTTTTAAATAATCACAAATAGTATAGAAGAAACATGCCCTCAAGTGGTGAATTTTTTTCCTATTTTGGGCTTGTCTGCCTTATATAAACTTCATGTAGGCTACTCATTTACACAATTCAGGGTGTGAAAATAGGTATGTGAATTGTGCCAGGAACTTGGCTGTGTTGACTCAAGCTATAGAGAATGTTTTTTGCACTAGGTACTGATGCTCATGTGTAGATTTTCTTGGATATTAGAATGAAGGAGAAGAAAAAAGCAAAAGTTGATTCTTTTTATGGTAGAAATTAGACCTATATTTTGATTTGATTATACCTGTGTTATATTTCTTTGCATAATATGTTTTAAATTTTTCTTCTCCTGCTGTTCCCTTCTTCTGTGCTTTGTATAGGTTAGATTTAGTGCCTACCAAGCACCTCTGCTTCTTCTCCTAAAGTTCTGCTTTCTACTGTACTGATCCATGTGTGAAGTTCCATTAGCATACCTCACTTCAGGCAGAAGTGTGCATAAATCACAGAGATGTCAGTCAGGACATGTGGAATAGAATTTGTTGTTGATGTTTGTGAAAATTCATCCTGAATTCCCTTTTGTAAGAATAAGCTGGGTGTGGTGGTACACACCAGTATCTCAGTGCTTTGGGAGGTTGAAGCAAGGCGGATCACACGTTTGAGTTAGCTTGAGTAGCTTGGCGATTTAGCAAGACACTGTCTCTAAATAAAAGGAGGCAGGCAGTGTAGTTCAGCGGAAGACTGTGGGTTCAGTCCCCAGCACCACAGTAAATAATCGAACACATTCCACTTATAAACTTCCTTAAAACTCTACTAATCTGTTATTGGTAGTTGCCCTGGGCATTCAATATGGAGACCATCTTCTAGGCGTTGGGTTACAAAAGAGTGATTACTTATGCTAGATGTGTATTTGGGTTTTTAACTTCAGGCTTATCTGGGATGTCAGGGTGACCTGAAGTTTGTGATTCAGAGTTTTGAAAACATTAGTATGTAGCATTTGGGGCTCTTTTTGATTTCAGAAGCTTCTTATGATTAAATTGCCCTACGATAATCTTTATAGGACAGATGCTTAATTTTTAGAGCATTTCTTTATTTTACAGCCTTTGCAAAATGTTAGCACAGTGCTCCAGAAGCCTAATCCTCTCTATAATCAGAATACAGATATGGTCCAGAAATCAGTCAGCAAAACCCTGCCTTCTACTTGGTCTGACCCCAGCGTAAACATCAGCCTAGACAACTTGCTGCCTGGTATGCAGCCATCCAAACCCCAGCAACCATCGCTCAATACCATGATTCAGCAGCAGAGTAAGTTGCCTTAACACATTGAGTTTTGTGTACTTGCGGCCTTTTGCCTGGGTCAGGACTACTTCAAGCATTGAAATAAAAATGCCTAACAAAAGCTGTGGTGAAGTATAGTTGGTTGTATATTTACTTCAGTTCTTCTGGGGTATTGTTTGCCTGGTATCGTTATTTCTTCTGGCACCCTGACTGACTATAATCTGGTCATGGCATGATAGCATTCATTATATTATGGCATGCTTTGGTGGCCTCATCACTAAAATAAAATATTTGCTTATAATCATTTTGTAAATGAGAGAGAAAGAAAAATCACTTTAAATTCTACAGTCTAGAGATAATCACTGTTTTTTTCTTTTTTAGTGTGTTTGGTACAGGGTCTCACTACACAGCTCAGACTCGTGGTGATCCTCCTGTCTTCAGCCTCCTTAGGGCTGCACTGCAGGTGTGCACCACCACACCCGGGCTCTGGCCAGCTCAGCACGCCAGGGCGGGACTGGCGTGGCATGTGGTGCCAGGGATTAAACCCTGGTCCCTGCACTTGCCTAAGCAATTTTATTTTGGTTTATTTTTTAAATAACATGTTTTTTTTTATTTTTCCCATAAATTTAAAAACATGAATATTCTGTAATTTAGCCAGTCCTTATTTCCAGATAACTTCTTTTACTGGGCTCAATTCCCTTTTATATGACATCCAAGGACAGATCCTGTAGGGTCAAATACACATACTCAGTGGTCACGCACAACCTGAACTATATTCACCTTGATTGCTGTGGCCCAACAGCCAACAATGTCCCCACTACCAAGGATAGCTTCAGGCTCAGTCACCAGCACTGGCTCCATCTTTTTAAAACATATTTTTATGTATGGGATCATTCTGTCTATATAGTTTTATTTTCTCACTGAGCATTAAATTATAATTTTTTCTTATGTTGAATATTCTTGGGAGAAAGTGATATTTATAGTTATCTGTTATGTAAGCATTCAGTTCTTTTGGTTATTTAACTTATTTTCAGCTTTTTGTTACTACAGATAGTTCTATAATGTTGCATTAAACCTTGTATTTGAGTTTTCCTTAGTATAATATTCTAGAGATAGTTAAAGGATATAAAAGTTTTAAAGATTTTGGTAGATACTAGCTTATGAAAATATGTTAGATAAGATTCAACAATAGATTTTGTAGCAATACTTTGGGATCATGTGTTTCCCACTCAGTGTTTTTACATCTCTGAAACCAGCATCAATAGCAGCCCAATTTTACTGAAGAACAAACAGTGTAACTGGGCATGTTGGTTCATGCCTGTAATCCCAGCAGGGCGGTCATGAATTCAAGACCAACTTAAGCTACAAAGCTAGTCTCAGGACACCCTGGACTAAAGTAAGAGCCTGTCTCAAAACAAAAATCAAAATAAAAAGTAGAATTAATGCAAGTTAATTAATTTTCCTTATAAAACCTGTCGAAGAATTTATTGGACTAGAAATATTGATGCTAGGAAAACTATTTTTCTGTTCTTTAAATGTTCAGAATTCAATTTGGTAAAGTTGTGTTTCTTCTGGTAGATATGCAGCAGCCTCTGAATGTGATGACTCAAAGTTTTGGAGCCGTGAACCTCAGTTCTCCACCAAATATGCTTCCTGTCCGACCACAAACTAACCCTTTGCTGGGGGGACCCATGCCTATGAGTATGCCCAGTGTGATGACTGGCACCATGGGAATGGCCCCTCTTGGGAATGCTCCACTGATGAACCAGAGCATGATGGGCATGAACATGAACATGGGGATGTCAGCTGCTGGGATGGGCTTGACAGGCACAGTGGGCATGGGTGTGCCCAGCATGGCCATGACTTCTGGAACTGTGCAACATAAGCAAGATGCCTTTGCAAATTTCGCCAACTTTAGCAAATAGGAGACTGAAAAGAATCGGAGTGAATGAAGAATTTTTAGCTGGGCAGATAGATGATATTGGGATGGAAAGTGCTAATCAGCTCCCCTTTCTTTTTATCAGTTAATTGAAGTAAAAGTGCATAAAGAACCAAAAAGGCTGTTTTATAAAAATAAAGTATCTAGTATTCCAAACCAAGCAAGAGCACTTCAGGTCAAGCAGTCAGAATAATTTTTCTCAGAGAGGATTGATTGCAAATAGCGCAACGAGACCACTGAACGCCTTTATAAATTGAAGAGTCCATTTAACATCACCGGTGGGAAGGTGGGAATAGGACTGAATAAATGTGTTTAAATCTCTAATTTTATACTTTACTTTTCCTGAGGAACTTGATTTTTCTGTCCCTGAATCACCTTGTCATAATTGGGTCTGTTCCTTTTACTACCCTCTTGAGTCCATATATGAAATTATTAAAGTTGGATGATCAGTTTTTTATAAAAATATATATTTTTGTCCAAAAAGGCATACATATGTGATTATGGCTAAATCAGAGGTAACTGGAATGTATATACTTTTGCTAATGTTCCAGGAACAGTGCTATTGTACTCTCCAAATTTTTATTATAACGAAGCCTGTTTAAAGCAGTTGGTGATCTCTATGGGCCATTTCTGAGGTCTTCTGCTATAACAATCTCGTGCAGAACTAGGGAAAAATTTTTTTCAGGACTGCTGTATGGTTTCCTTTAAAAGAAGAAGAAAAAACTTGGACTATTTTTTGTTTGTCTTTTGTAGCCCTTACTTCGGATTTGCAACGATCCCCTTGGCAAGGCTTCCTTCCTCATTCAGCCCTGTAGCCATCGCTTAGGTCAGGAATGGTCACAAAGAGAGAAATATTTATTTTTATCTTTTTTGATGTCTTCAAAAAACTGAAAAGGTGAAAATCCATTGAAACCTTAAGTTAAATGTTAGAACTCCACAACATTCACTTTTAGATATTATACAGTATTTGTTTTGTTTTGGTTTTGAGTGTATATAATGTCATTAGCAATACTGTTCCACTAGAAAGGAATTAAATATATATTATTAAAGGAGACCTGTAGCAGTCAGAGATTTTATTGATTTAAGGACAAATAAAGGAAATTTATTAAAATGTTTCTGTTTTCCTGCTGTAGTTTTACATTAAGCTCACATGAAAATCATGGTTTTAGAGTTTGGAATGCAAAATTATTTGTTTCAGCCTCAAGCTGGGAATATTTTTAAAAATAAATACTATATATAGGTATCAAATTGTTACCTCCCCCACTTTATGTTGAAATTTTTTTATTGATAAACTTTGTTTCCATTGTATTCATAATGATCTGTTATACATAACATTAAAATGTTCATTAAAATCAATGTTGAACTGCTTTTTTTCATTCTGTTAGACATTTGAGACCATTTGGGGAAAAAATAATTATAATTTGAGCAAAGTAATTTTTATAAATAATTCAAAATTATTTAATGACTTCTCTATTCTTTCCTATCACGCCCTACTGTTAGGAATTAAAAATGAAGCAGCAAAGATATCCTGACCTGCTCCATTCGTGCTAATGCTCCATCTACAACATTTCTAATTAGGCAGAAATTCATGTACTTCAGCTAAGTGGTAATGAAAAGTGATTCATTTGCTGAATAAGAGATGAGAGAGTGTGTAATTAGCTGACTGCGGTTTTTAATCTTTCAACAATTCAATGTGTTTAAATTAGTTTCAGAGAATAGGAGCTTTCAAGTGTTGTTACTTCACAGCTATCAAGCCAGCCTCTAGTGGCAGCATGGTAGAATAACTTCACTTCTATTTAAAACCTGTAATCTTAAGTTTTTCTTTAAATTGAGAAATATATATGTGTGTGTGTGTGTAATTCTTAAAAAGTACTTAATATCTGAACATTAGTGTTCAAATTTTTTTCTCATGAAATTTCTGTCTATAAAGAATTGTCCAGGGGCCGGGGAGATAGCTCCATGGCACAAATGCCACCAAAAAAAAATAATTGTCCAGGGCCTGCCTATGTATCTGTGAGGATACACAAGATCTGCCCTCTTTTTTTTAATTAAACCTCCACATAGTTTACTATCCTACCAGTGTTGTTTTAGAGTCCTCAAAAGAGCAGAACCTAAAAATTGACTCACTGAAGGCCTGATTTATTGATTAGGCTTTGAAAGTGTGACTGAGTGCTACTCAAAGAAAGGCAGGAAAGCCTCTAAATCATGTAGAATTGTATTCCTTTACCATTGGACTCCTGTCTGACCTTTTCTTTTTCAGCCAGAGCTTTTTCTCTTTGTGTCTGTTTTATATTTGGCTGATATTAGGGGGAAGAGTTACTGCTCAAAGCTTACTTTGATGGATCCACATGCTCATTTTTATTTCCATCTCTAGATTTATTTTTACTTCTCTGAAAGCTTCATAAATTATGCTCTTGTGCAGTGTTTTGGTTAGGTGCTTCCAATTTTATTTGAAAGTCACTAACTCTGGGGCTTACAGTTACTTGTATTTAAACAGAAGGATTAGTGCTTTTCCTTGACTATTTATGAAATGGTAATTTTCTTAGTTGAATTTACCTTTCACAACTTTATATTTGTTTTTTTAAGATTAGTTCTCATGGAATAGTTTTCTAGCCGAGACAGAGCATCTCACTGTAAAATCTGTAGTAGACACAAAATACACCTTACATTCCGTGGGCCTCTGAAGCCATGACTTCACATTTCACTTCCTGTGGGCCAACCCCACCACCCTGGGGAAAGAACAAGTACTCGGAAACGGGCAAAATTCTGCCTCGTCCACTTGCTGTCTGTGAGAGCTGAGCCAGTATACCTGGGCTGTGGTACATTTTTCCTAAAATGAACTTAAAAGTCCTGAGGTGTTGGGTAATTGAATGAAATGATGAGTGAAAGCCGTCAGCACTGACATAATGTGCTATAAACGTTTCTTTGCCTCCCATTTTTTATTTATGTAAATGTGCTTGAGTAGCAACAGCTTTATTTGTGCCAGTCATTGTGCTTAATGTTTCACATGTATGTCAGTCTGCACCACTAATCAAAAGTTCATATTCCTACATTATTTGTAAAAGTGAAATGTACTTACCAAAGCCTAAGAGACTATTCTACGTTGATTTCTGATTGAGGATTTTACTGGCTGTGTGATTTAAAACAATTTTTTTTTTAAACTGCCAAATTGTTAATTGTTTTTGGCACCCTTCTCCTTGCACATTTATGCAGATGTGAGGAGAGAACTATTAAAGTGAGCTCTTGGTCTATGATTTGTCACACAAATGGCTCTCATTAGAATGTTCTTAGTTTTTGTAAGCCATAGAGATCAATTCTTATAATTTTGTTGATCAAGATCATAATTGTTCTCCTAATACCCAGATAAGCAATCCCATATAAAGACAAAAGCCATGAAAGCTGGGCTCTTGTTTACTGTTACTGAACATGACCTTAAGATTTGGGTCTTCTGTGGCACTGGCGGCGTTGCTCCTACTCTCTCACAGACACCAGCACTTGGGAACGAGTATGTCTGATTCAGATGCTGCACCTTCCAGCGACTGGGGCATAGCCCACGTCCTGATGGCCAGAAATGGATTTCATTGCTTTTTGAATAGCTTAAGTTCAGACCTGTGAAGCCCTTCTTAATCATGCATTTCAGAATTGTGTTATTTCTCCAGGCATGTTTTTCTCTATTGTTTGAGATAGGAGTGCTTAGGGCTAGTATGCGAAGCCATTTGGTCTTAAGATTCTGTTTATAGCCTTAAAAACTGAGACCCTCAAAGAACTTCTGTTTATATGGGTTATATCAATATTTATTGTATTTAAGGTGAAAATTGAGAAGCTTTAAAGATATTGCTTGGTTGACACATGTTAACATAAATTGTAATTTTATAAACTAATGTTTTCCAAAATAAAAGTTTGTGAGAAGAGTGGCACTATTTTATATGTTTTTACAAACCTCTTTAGAACCTGGCTTAATATAAACAGTTGAGTCCTCATTTCCTGCCATGGTAAGTTGTTCAGTGGAAGCTATTGTATGTGAAAATAGGGTTCCAGGATAAGTAGTTGGAAATGATACAACTTCGTAGCTCCTTGAAAGGTATCTCAGGACCCCTCAGTAGCCCACAGTCTGTATTTGGTGAGCTATGCTCTGAATTATACCATAAGATTATTTTCTAGTATAATGGATAATGGATCTGTTTCCTTGATTTATTCTTATGAGTTTCATGGACTACGAAGAACCTAGTTTGCCATTCAGTGATCATCAATAAGCACTGCTTTGTGAACACTAAATTTAAACATCTGTGACACCATAGCATTTTCTCAGGTTAGAAATTATTTCTTCAGATACATGGTACGTATCTGCTGGTTTTTATGTTATGAAAATTGAGTTCCTTACCTGTTTGGGGTTTTTGAAAGAAGAATAGAGTAGCAATTGAATGCCTGCTGAATTGTGTGCTTTAAGTCTCTCCTTTGAGAAGATTTTTGAAGACCTCTGACCTGTGTTCAAGGGGGCCTGTCAACTCTGTAGTCCGTGTTCTCTGGCAGATACCTCACAGAAGAGTGCAAGCGTACACATTGTACTTCCGGCCTGGGACAACCCCGCAGGGTTTCTGTCCTGTGGCGTGAATCCCAAACCCTGGCTGGGCTACTTCATGACCTCCCTACTCATGACCTATGAGATGCTGCCTTATGATAAAGAGTCCAAAAGAAGTTTTGAGAGATTGTTGCAGAAGGTCCCCCACACGAGAAATTACGGATTGTCAGTGACTGAGTAGAACGCAGGGTCCGGCTGTTAGCAAATACACTCGGCAGGTTTTTACTATGGAAAGAGGAAGAGGATTCCCAGGAAAGTTCCTCACGTCAGCACTTACAGAACTCGTAAAGACAGAACTTTGTTCGTGTCGGAGCATTGAATATATACTCATGTTTTATAATTTATCTCTTAAATGCAACTAAAATATACATTATGGACTAAGTTCCAGTATTTAGATTTTTTTCATACCATCTTCTTTTAGTCATCAAGAATACCAAAAGAATCACAGTACTTCTAATGATATCGAAGGTCCAAATCTTCCCAACTAGGAAATGATTGCAGGGTTGTAATAGGCCATCGAGCCAGTGGACCACCATCCTAAATTTTGTTGTGCTTAGCCATATCCCTGTGCCTACTGCCTATACTAACGTAGTGCACAATGGTCATTTCTACAGAAACTGGTAAAATCACTGCAGGAAGAGTAGGCAGGTCTGAAGAGTTATCAAGGGCAGAGCCAGACTGCTGCTAGAAAAGAATAGGAATTTAGGAACTGTCACTGGGGTGGGCCTCTCTGGGAAGGGAGGTTTTTCACGGAGTAAGGAGTCAGCAGTCCAAGCCAGAGGAAGACCTGGATGGCAGCATACATAAAGAGCAGAACTAGAACTCTCAAGTTTAATCCATGTGAACAGGGCTCCATGTAAAAGGAATAGGAGAGGGGCGAGGACATGCTAATAATTGATATTTGGAGTGTTAAATAATTACTTCGCTCTCCTGAGAAATTCGTCAAAGAGAACTATCACGAAAAACGGAATGCTCTGTAGGCATGGGTGGCTTTCTCTGGTGCAGTCATCATAGAGCTTATGTACTTGGACATGAAGAACTTCAGTGTAGCCAGTATGGAGGTGCTGCCTGTAATCCCAGCCACTCCAGAGGCTGAAGCAGGAGAATCACAAGTTTGAAACCAGCCTAGGCAATTTAGACAGTTAACAAGACCCTATCTCAAAGGATGGGCATGCAGTACATATCAAGGACCCAGAGTTCAATCCTCTAGGCCACAAAAACAAATGGAAAATTGTATGACAATATGCTGATACCATCAATTATAGTTCATTTATATGTGAAATCTATGAATTATTTGTATGTAAAGGACCACATAAAAGAGTTTTAAATAACTTGCATTTGTTTATTGCAGTTCACAGAGTGAGTTTATGCTCATTTTTTCTTTGATTTATATAATATCCTAAAGTAAGAAGACAGGACAGGCTGGGCGTGGTGGCACATACCTGTAATCCCAGCACTTCAGAGGCTGAGGCAGGAGGATCGCTATGAGTTCGAGACCAGTCTGGGCTACAAAAGTGAGCTCAAGGCCAGCCTGAACTACATAGAGAGACCCTGAGGACACTGAGGTAAAAGATCAAGGTAACTAGAAAAGCCACCCTGGGACAGATATTTGGGATTCAAATCCAGGTTCATTCCATTGGCCCTCATTAACCCCACATTAATATTCCAGACCTTCGAATCTAAAGGTTATACATTCTGTGCAGATAAACGATCAGCTCTTTTTTTACTGGTTCCTGAGCTATGGCCAGTTTGTCCCCAAAGCTCATGTAATGTTCCACATACAGTAGACAACTAGTAAATGGTTGTTAGCTAAAATGTCTTTCAACTAAGCTCTGAAATATTTACATGATCTGTATATGTTTTCTGAAGGTCAGTGGCAGCAGATAAGTTGCAGAACAAATAAAACTCATCTCTTCTAAAGGGTACGCTTCAAGGGTACACTTGCTTGCTTTGTAAAATGCTGTTCTAATTTAGCATAAGGCATGAGCCAAATCTCAAAAACATATTTGGTACCAGACTGCTTCATAATGGAGTTCATTTCAAAAAGTGCACACATAAGCTAGACCCAGTGGGACACACCAGCCCTGAGGGAGGGAGGGAGTTTAAATCCACACTGGGGCAACATAGTAAGGGTCTGTCTCAAAAAGAAGAGCTGGGAATGCAGCTCAGTAAAACACCCTGGATTCAGTCCCCAGTACCACCAAAAACAAAAAGGACAGGCTTGAGATGCCTTTCTATCAACAAAACTATATATATATATATTTTTTTTCACTACAAAGTGGTCCTTTATTTATATCCCCTTTTTTGTTTTGTTTTGTAAGAGATGGGTGCTCCATTGCTGTTAGAGAAGCTGTATTTGGAGAAGTCTTTAAAGGACCTTTTCCTACTTGATGCCAGTCCAAATATTGTAGGTGCTTGAATTCAGCAAAATAACACAATATAGTCCAATAGTCCATAATAGAAGTGAGTTATCAGCACAACTGGCAGTTGTCCAAAGTTGTTGACATGAGCCTTTTACAGCTCAGCATATTAATATAGCTTTACTTTTTATACCTCATGGTTACACTTTTCTACTGGATGGTTAAGACCAAGTTAAAGCAAGACCTATATAACTAAAAATGTAACTTTTGCTATCTGATAAGGTCAGTCAAATCTCAGGATTTACCTTGGAATCATGTATAGCACCTTGTGGATCTTTTGTCAGTGTCAGCCATCTGGATGAATCACAGCCATTGCTTGACCATTTTGCTCTCTCTGAAATACTGAGAGAATTCGTTCTCTTTAGGTGACTCTCCTTAGGCACACTATGCATCATCAATCACTTTCCTCTGTGGCCCCATCATCTCCTTAATCAGAAAATTTGGGACACCATTTAGTTACAGGATGTCATAGCAGAGGTTCTCTTATGTTCTGAGTCCTCACTAACCTGGAAAGGCTAGGGCGAAAATATTGGCTTTTTAGCCCATCTATCTAACTTGGTCTGCAAACGTTAGTTGTTAAACATCCAGAAGAGAAGCTTACTGATACTATTATCCTATAACAGAGCCAGTTAAGCTTAACTATCTATCACTATCTATGTGGATATCACATACCTTAGACATAAAATGGAAGGGCTATTAGGCTAGATATACAGCTACTTTCTCTTAGTTCATTGAAAAGAAAGGTTTATACTAACTGATGTTTAGATAAGATATCATGTCTGCATCTTGTCCTCTGAATAACTACTGCAAAGACAACAATATGCAATGTATTAATTATTGTAACTGTCCTACTAGCTTGTTTTGAAATTTTCATTGCTATTTTTATCTTGTATTCTCATCAAAATGAATAAAAAATTTAAAAATGAGAATACAAGTCTAGTTTGCAGACTTCAGAATAAACCAAGGTAGGCTTCTATTTCTGTAAAATAAATAAA
>PVKN010027567.1:0-13494 GCA_004027915.1 Capromys pilorides | reverse complement strand
TTTTTTGTCTTACATGTGCAATGATGTGTTTTTGAACCAAAATATTCCTTGTCTTTTTCCTAGAGAGACATAAAGCATTCTCATTTATTAGGGAAAGTGTATAATTTGTCTTAGTTTTGTCATTTTATGGTGTCTGTTATTTTTCCATTGAAGAGTTCCATTTTCTATCATCATCATTTGTCATATTTTTTTACTTATTTTTCCCCCTGTGTTTGGGAGTTTATCCACCAAATTTTTACTCAAGGAATGATTTACCATCAACCTATAAAATATTTCAATTCATGGAAGCCATGGTGTGTAGAATGTGGCAGAACAGGGTCGGGTCTGGGGCCACCTGGTCACCTGCTTCTTCTCAGATCTACCTAGGCCCCCGCCACCTAAAACCTTGGACAGAGACTAGAACAAATCAAGTTTCTTTGCTCTGAAACAATAAATTACTCAGTCTGAGATTGAGGTACAGGTATTGGCTTTATAGCAAAGAGAGAAAAATGGAGAATGACAATTTAAACATAAATTTTGAGACAAAAGAATGGTGAAACTCAAAATTTTTCATAAACATACATTTTTCATGATATAACCTTGAAAGAAAATTTGAGGGCTGACCAGATAGCTCAGCGGATTAAAGCACCTGTTTAGGCACACTCAGGGACCAGGTATTCAATCCCAGGTGCACCGTGCTGGCCCTGCCCCCGTGATGCACTGAGACATTCTCTGAGACTGGACATGCTGGTGTGCACCTGTAATCCCAGCTCTTGGGAGGCTGAAAAACAGAAAGGATCACTATGAGTCAGATCTATATAACGAGATGCTGCAAACCCTATACTAAACACATAAGATAATAATAATTAATAATAATAAATAAACTTGAAAACTACCCCAAATGAAAAAATTACATTGAGATCATATATGAAACAAACCCTATTAATATTTTGCTATTTTTTTCTTTTATAGTTTTTCCTGAGAATTCAATCCTCAGTCTACACTTGATTTTCATATTTGTTCTTTTAATTATATAAGCATTTCCTATGTTGTCCCATCTCCACACATTTTCCTGACAGTTTAATAAGCCAATGGTGAGGCTATATCAAATTATAGTTGATCATTTTTGATTAGTATGTATTTTTTATTGTTATTTTTTGGTACAGGATCTCCTGCACAGTTCGGATTCAGAGTGATCCTCCTGTCTCAATCTCCCCAGCTCTGGGACTACAGGCATGTGCCACCATGCCTGGTTTCAGTGGCCATACAGCATGCAGTACTGGGGATCGAACTTTGGTCTTTTCACTTGCCAGGCAGGCACTTAGCCTGCCAAGCTATCTCCCCAGCCCCTTTTATAATTTTAATAATGCTGAATTAAACATCTCTTTCCATATTAGGGCTTTGTTAGTATAGGAATAATTCCTCAGGGTGCACTCTGATATGTAAAATTAGTATATCAGAAGATTTTTAAAGAATTCTAAGTACAAACTGACATGCAGACTTCTGCATAGTATAGTTTTAATTGCTGCCATGATCCATGAGCATTAATGAGAGGGGGAAAAAGGAAAAGGATCCAAAAGAAAAATGAGAAAAAGGGTCAAAGAAACAGGATTTGTGTCTTCCATTTGCCTTGAATTGAATCCCAGACCCAAAGAGTGGGCCAACCTGTGACTGACGCAAATTTCAGATTCCATTCAGGCAGTCCACGGAGAGCCAAGTTCAATGCCAGTGTTGTGCATTAACCCAAGATGTTCATTCAGCCATGACCTCTCAATTTCTGGCTTTGCCTCTCATGGAAACAGCTCTCACTGATTGCCTTCTGGGAGACATCCTGGGCTCGCAGAAAAAGAAAAGAGTGGGGTCCAGCCTACGGAGCATGGTGCAAGGGCCGAGTACAGAGAAACCAGACCCACCAGCCCACCTTCCCTTGATTTACTCCCCTTACGCACCTGGCTACAGCAGAAAGCTGAGAGCCTGGGTGCTGTTTTGCCTTCCTCATTACCTCATAGGGTAGTTTCTCCTCCTACATCTGGGAAAGATGTGTGGCTGTCAATGAGGTAACAGCAGACATGATATATCCCAGATGTTGGACATGGCAATTCGCCTTGAACTTGCACGCTCACAGCTGGGAACAACTGTATAGATTTTCTTCACTTATTGTTTTACATGAAGCTGAGGAGAAATTAATTGTTCAGTCAAGAGAAGGCTGGAAAACCTTTTCATTTTAGCATGTGGAGGGAAGCCTGGAGAATTTTAATTCATTTAAAAATAAGGATTGAGAAAAAGGCAGCGTCTCAACAACAAAGGCAAATATAATTACCTAGGAAACTAATGCATGTCACAGTTACATTTGTGACTCCGTTGTGACTCCATGATTCTGAACTCTGTAAGCATTCAGGTACAATTCTAGGTCATGCTGAAACTCTAGTTAGCCTTTGTTCATTCCATAGGCGCCATACTACATCTCTATCCTTGGCCCCAGATGACTTATTTTTCATTTCTAATACATAGAGCATAAAGCTTATGCTGGGGGTAAAGGAGTAGGTGATCCATGCAGAATAACTTTCATGAGCTACAGCTGCCACCTCGTGGTGCTTCTGAGAAGTGACCAAAGTAAACCTTAACCAGACCATGTCAGACAGTAGTTAGTTTCATGTCATTTATACTTCAGTTTAAGTGGACATAAGCACCTTTAGTCTTGTACCCCACTTGGATGGTTCTTACTGCAAAAATATTGCTGTAGAAACCTGCAGCTTTTCTTGCGAGGGCCTCAAAAAAGCTGTTCTATTCCTGTGGTATCAGCCAGATAGGTAAGAGAATGGAGGTGGGTATCCTGGTACCAAAGGGAGAAGTTTGAGGAGAACAAAGTAGCCAACAGAGCCAATGATTTCAGCAAACCCCTGGCATTCCAATTCCCCCTCTGTCTTACTTTCATTTCCCTACACAGTGCTTTACCTGGTGATTCTGTGCACGCGTGTATATTTCCTTGATGGTTTTCTATCTACCGCCCACTACCAGAATGAAAGCTCTCCAGCAGCACTGTCCAGCAGAACCTTCTGTGATACTGGAAAGGTCTGCTCACTTCCAATCTTGGCAACCACTGGCCAACTGTGCCTAATGATCACTTAAAAGTTAGCAGCTGGGGCTCTGAACTTTTAATTGTTTTTAATTTCAATTAATTAAGCTTTAAATAGCCCCATGTGGCTAGTTGCTGCTGTGTTAAGCAGCGGCGATCTAGAAGACTAAAACATTCATCGGCTGTATTTACTTTGGGGCTTCTAGTATCAGAGCATCCTGGAATCCTAGAGCTTCTCAATAAACATAAATATTATTTTAATGAACAAGTAAGTGATAATCAAGACAGTAGATGGGGTGATGATTCAGGTAGTTAAAGCATATTGAACAAAATGTAAGGTATTGAGCACATATATTCAAGGCCATGCGATCAGTGATCTTGTGATTTCTTTGGAGTTCTGCAGCCACAGTTTGCAGGAGGGTTAGGAATCCCACATAATGGTCACCCGGGAGGGAAGTACAGGAAATAGGGTTTTTCCATGATACATCTGGCCAGGCATGCACAGCAGCTGTTGAGCACAGGAAACCTGCGTTGCGATGTGTTGTTGGTTTTGGTAAACGACTATGAAATTGGCAGCAAATATCTTTTAAGTGTTATAGGACCTGAGAAAGATTTATCAAATGCATAAGACATTTCTGTTTGCAACATTGCTTGCTTCTCCTGTAGCTCTCAATGGCCTTTGGATCCATCAGCCCAAGCTTGTCACATCCTCCATCTCTTCTCCACCCACCAACTGCACTGACGCTGTCCTATCGCCTATTGAGCTCATGCTCTTGGAAAGAAATTTCAGATTCCATGTATAAAAGTCACTAAATGAATACATTGAAGACATGCATTCTCAGAGCTTAGTGGTAATAGTTGTGGGATTGTATCTCATTGCATCATTCCAAGCAAATTCAAAAAGAATATCACAGATACTCAATTTTAAGGAGACACTGCTTGCTAGGCCACTAAAAAGTATCTTCTCTCCATTTTTCTCTGAGACATAGAAAAGCAAACTCCCAGATTGACTCCTTGTCTCTCTTTTTGCTGCCCTTAGGAGAAGGAATGGTGGTTCTCTAGGAGGGCAGGAAGCAGCCATGTGGACAAATGCAGGAGCAGTGTGCTCTGCATCTGGTATCTCGAGAATCTGCAGGGCCTCTAAGCCCCCAAGAAATAATCACACATCTATGCGGCCCTGGATTTGCAGTGAGACCATTGTTGTTATAATAATGGCCTGGAGGGGGCAGCAAGGAGCCCAGAGTGAAGGGCAGGATTTCGACCTGTCCCCTGCAGACTCTGTGACCTCACAGATCTAGGGAAGCACTTTATAAAAATCTGGGGAGGGGATGGGATGCAGGGCCAATTCCTGGGTCTGCCGGTATCTCAAGGCCTGAGACTCTGTGTGTCTCACACGTTCCCAGGACAGATGGCTGCAGTGCGGAGACCACACTTCAAGCAGCAAGGCCACAAAGGACAAGCCCCGGGCAGTCTCAGAGCCCAGTCTCACACAGACCCTGGAAGCAGTGAACACCAGGCCCAAGGGACCCATGTGCTGTGGAACAGGCTGGATGGAAAACAGCTGAGTTCCAAGCATGTGTCATGCTTAGCCGTAGGAGGTCATTTTCTCCCTGGTGGCTCAGCACCTGCCCAGTGCTCTTAAGGGCTGATGTGACCTGTCCTCACCTTGCCCCAGATGGTTGTAGGAGTCTCACACTGAATCTTCCAGATTTTTCCAGATGACTGGAATACACTTCTGCCTGAGAAGCATGGGGCTGGTAGCTGCAGCCATGTTCCAGATAGATAATGGCAATGGATCCACTGTGCGGGACCAGCAGTGGGCGTGGGATGTGTTGGACCACCCTGCACCCTCAGAGCACCTCGGTGAGATACGTCCAAACCCAAAGACACAAAGTGCATTCCAGTGCAATGGGACGGCCCGAGTTCCTGGCTCTGGCCACAGACAACTGCTGCCCAGAGAGGGCTGGGACTTGAGTACATTCAGAACTTACTTGCAGTAAAATACACTGGAATCTATTCATTGACTCAGATTCTACACAACATCTGTTGGTTCCCTGTTGTATTCCTGCCCTTGTCCTGGGGGCTGGGCAGGCACCGAGGTGTCCTGCAGGAGTGTTGCAAGCAGTGCACTTGAAGACCGAGGACTTTGTACCCAGTATAACCACTCTTCCCTTGTCATTGTTAATCATGTCTCTGTTCTCCTCCCTACCAGTCTCTGAGCTGAAAATGGTGGCTTGGTCAGTGGATATTGGATTAGTTAGCTCTGTCCCTTATCATTCCCCGGCTTCTGCCTACCACGCTGGGGAACCAGGAGCCAGCGCAGGGCAGGTGACAGGATGTTCAGAACATTGACAAGCACTCTCTTCCCCCACCCTCCTCAGGAACTGTGCTAGCATGCTTTGATCAAGCTCATGGAAAGTGAAGTTTGCCTCGCTCGCTTCAGTGCACACACTCATCCTCCCTGGAACGAAGCCTGGTGAACTCTGCCACTCTACAAGAGCGGAGAAGTCAGTGAATGGCGGAGATCTTACCCATGGGTTTTCCCGGCAGGAACTAGTTGGCTTTAAAGTTCATTTCATCGTAGGCAACACTGATGTAAGCTGTTAGCAATTAGGATGTGGGTCTCCCTTGGGAGGGCAGGGAAGCCCAAGAGGGGCCGTGGAAGGCTCAGAGTCTGCCGAGGTTCTGCTCCTTGTCGGGGTGCAGGGACTGAGAGCGGGCTCACTGTAAAAATCAATCGAGCCGCGCTCTTAGTACCTGTGCACTTTTCTATATGCAAAAGGAAATGACACTCATCTCAGAACTTTAAAAATATTTTGGCCACATGTAGCAGTGATTTTTAAAACAGAAATTAACTCTGAGCACTCACTTAAATCCATGACAATGAACAAATGCCTTTAATTTTCTCCTTTGCAGGTCTTTCACTTCTGTTTAAAAACAAAACAAATCACCAATTACTTAATCCTGGCCACCCCCATACAGCGTATTTAAGGCTAAAAACTTCAAAAAAACGATACCAGTGTTCTTCTGCTTTCCATTCGCTTCTCCCCCTTGTCGGATGACCTCACCCAATTCTTATATAGAAAATTGAATCCATCTGTCTTCAGTTTCCTCCTGCTCCTCATCTCCCCTCAAATGTGATGCTGGGAACCCACGCCCCCACCACCCCTGACTTCCCTCTGATTATGAGGAAAGGAACCCCATCTCCGCTGCTGGGGCTGCTCTCCATGGCGCTGACTCATGGGCCTGAGAGGGAGGTGCCGCCTTCCCCCGCAACAAATGCATGTTCCAGACCTGATCACACTTACTCCGAGATCTTCAACTGCAGGATAAGAATTTGACCCCTTCCAGGCCCTGCAAGGGCTCTCCCTTGGGATCTGAGTGTGTCTTTTATACAATCTTGACCCTTTGATTTTTGTCTTACTTTTTTTTTTTTTTTTTTTTTTTTTTTCCAGACACAATGCCTAATTTTCAGTGGCACTGAAAGTGTCGATGTTCAGGCTTTTGCAAATACTTTCATTGAATGGACTGAACTACTTGAATCTCTCTGAATATGTAGAACTTTCTTAGCTGAAAAGTGGGCACCTTGTCTGATACCCAATTGACACAGCTGTTCATGGCTTCTCCCTGTCTACCCTTCTGGAGATGTTTTGTGTAACTTGTGATATCTTTCTGCTTCCTCTGCTCTTAATAAAATCATTCAGCCAGTCTTCTAAGGGACTTCAACTTTGCTTTCATATTTCTATTATAGAACAAACCCTTAGAATTTATGGCCAAGGCATCACACTTCTCTTTTTGAAGTTTCTCATTGCCACTTTACTGCTTAAAAATTGAAATTATAGAATTTGGTTCACCACAGCGAATTTGTAAGCAAATCATAGCATACAAAGGGTTTATGCCTCATTTGTGAGGCTTGCCCAGATAGTTAGAATGAAAGAGACAGTAACTAAAACAGAAGTTTGTTCAGCTTCTTTGCACTTTGCTTGCAAATATATATATATATATATATATATATATATATATATATATATATATATCAGATATATATATGCTTGCAGATATCTCAGGTGTGGTAACCCTTGCCTATAATAACACCACTGTGAAGCTGAGACAGAAAGACTACAAATTTAAGCCCAGCCTGGGCAATGTAAGGAGGCCCTGTCTCAAATTTAAAATTTTTAAAAAGCCAGTAGTGTCGCTTAGTGCAAAGACCCTGGGTTCAACTTCTAGTACCACAAAAAAAAAAAAAATATTCAGGAGTCACAAAATACTGATTAATATATACAACATTGTTTGCTTGAATTGTTTTAAATGTTCTTGCAATTTTTTTCTTTCTCTCTCCCATTGTCTTCAGCCCAGAGAATTGAAAAGGATGTGTGAAACATAACCCATCTTGGAAGAATGCTGAGACTCTTTGGGATAATAAAATACAGGGGATATGCCAACAGCACAGGACATCTGATGTCTGTTAGAGACCCACCTGGAGGCCAGATGACCACAGTGGCCTCCCGCAACTCTACTAGCAGAGTAAGAGGCTCCCTCTACTATTCCTAGCCACAGGACTTGGCAAAGTAGGGACTCCTGTCCAGAGTCTGTGTGATCCAGGGACAAGGCACACCCAAGCTGGGCCAAGAGTTGCCATTTTAGGAGAAGATGGGACAAGAGTGCTGAGAACAAGGTGATAAGGAAAACAGGGAAATTGGTTCTGCTCACACTCTAAGCAGTGTTATGGGCTGCAGAATGTGGAAGAGCTACTAGAAAGACCAGTACATGTGCCACCAATAAAGGGTTTACCAGGCACCAGGGAGAAGGTGCACCAGTCAGGCTGTGCTCTGCCACCCCTGGAGCCCCCATCTAGCCAATTCTATACCTCACATGACAAGTTAGAGAGCTGAGTGAAGGAGACCTTCCCTAAACTAGGCAGAAACATGCTGGTCTCCACTTCTTCTAGACCCACACAAAGCATAAGAAAGAAATGAGAGAGAGAGACAGAGAGACAGAGACAGAGAGAAGAGAGAGACAGAGAGACAGAGAAAACAGAGAGAGAGACAGAGAGACAGAGAAAACAGAGAGAGAGAGAGAGAGAGAGAGAGAGAGAGAGAGAGAGAGAGAGAGAGAGAGAAGAGAGGAGATGACAAACCAGAGATTCCAAGCAAACTTAGGGCTTGAAGACAGCTGGGAGAGTGGTGTGACCTGAGCCACATAGAAGATGAGAACCTGGGAAAAGAAACATGGAGGAACCAAGGGAATGTGGGCATGGCAGGCTGCGCCCTGTCAAGCAGCACAGAGCTGAAGCCCATGTGAGGAGCAGATGGGCCAGCAATGTGGAGCTTCTTCTCCAGGGAAACTGAGACAGGGATGCCTTGCTGAGATGCACCACGAGAGTGGCTCCTGCAGGGGAGATACAGCCCTTTCGCCTCTCCCAGCCCATGTTCAGCCCAGAAGACTGACCCTGTCTGCAGAATATCAATGTGATAAAAAAAAAAAAAAATACAGTGACATAGCTATGGTGAAAGAGTAGTGAGAGGGAATTATGGTGGTTAGGAAAACAGAACAGAGTTTGGATGAGAGAAAGTCAACAGATGGTTTCTAAAATTCAAAAAATTGTAAGTGAAACTGTGGAGCTCATCCGCCACCTCATGTGTCTGGAGAGGAGGGTTGGTTGGTGGTCTGGAATGTTTGGGAATGAATCCACGACCATCAATTGCTATAAAACTAAGTAAATAAAAGTCAGGCAAGTATTTCAATGGCATAATAAAGGAAATGGAATCAATACCCATCCTAGCTGTGGGTAGTATTTGCATAATAATAATACAAAATATGAATTTGACAGAAAAACTGATATGACTTGAGTTGAGAGAAGAGAGGAAATGTATGGTTGTTTAGAAAATAACAGAAATTTGATCATAGGAAGTAAAGAAACTTCTAAAATTTAAAAAATTACAAGCCGAGTATGGGAGTACAAGCTAGTAATCCCAGTTGCTCTGGAGGCTAAGGCAATCACAAGTTCAGGGCCATCTTGGGTAACTTTGTGAGACCCTGTCTCAAGAATAAATGAATTTAAAAAGGCTGGGGATATAATTCAGAGATGGAGCACTTGCCCAGCACATGCAAGGCCCTGGGTCCACTCCCAAGTACTGAAAACAAAATCATAAAGTGTGATATAAACATGTTGTGTAGAAATGTCAACACTTAATAAAGACAGAGAGGAGAAAGAGCTAACTGTCTAAAGCATTTCTTCCGAGCAATGGACATGAGGAGGAGAAACTGAGATTCAGGACAGCTGAAGTAAAAAGAGGACCATTGACCTTTTTATAGCACATGTGGCATCATCTAATTTTTAATGATGGCCCAGGGAGATAGCTCAGCAGATAAAAGCGCCTGCCTTGCAAGCTCAAGATCCTAAGTTCGATCCCTCATACCAAAAAAAAAAAAAACACTACACACTTGAGTAAGGATTTCCCTTTTATGAGAAACCAAATTATAAATAAAGAGAAAAATAAAATATAAATAATAGGAATAGGGAGATAATTATTTCTCAGATGGGAAGGGGGTCCAGGGATGGAGGGAGGGAAGGGAGGAGCAGGGAGGTGCAAAGGGAATAGAGTTATGTACATGAACCAGCCTTACAGGGGAGTGGAAACAGTACGTACTGCAAACAGATACTAATAACAATTTTTAAATGACCCAGAAAGAAAACTGCAAGCATATATGGCTTCAGTAAAAAATAAAATAAATTCCATTTTAAAACGAACTTTCTGGGACATCCTTAAGAAGTGTGTGTGTGTGTGTGTGTGTGTGTGCATGAGCACACTTTGTTGAGAGGTGATTAGACCACCACTCTGCTCCTCCTAATCACCAACAGATGTGAGGATTTCTCCAGAGCAGGGGGAGGGATTCCAAAGAGACCACACCACATGACCAGAAAGCTGGGCAGACTTCATTGGCTCCTCCTGCCTCCCGTCGCAGTTCAGAGGTGTAGTGAGTGGCCTGAGATTAGGGAGCTGTAACGCCCATTGAACTCTGTAAAGCTCAGCCAGGAGTCACCCACCCTGGAAGTTCAACCCGATGGTTCCAAGGGTAAAAGTATCCCCAGGACAAGTGGAAGCATTGCTTGGATGTCATATGGAGTCAGTGGTCTATCTGTGCTGGAGCTACAGGAAGGAGACCTGGTGGGGCATGGATGTGTCAGTTGAGGACTATGGTCCTTCCTTACATGGAAGATGCTTCTCAGACAAGCCTCCCATAGGGAAGGCAAGGCACAGTGGCCATTGAAGCTACTGAATACAACTTCATTGTGTGGTGCAACTCTTTTTAAAAGTTGAATAATTTCTAAAAGATGGCAAATTCATGGATAAAAATGGAGCCAGTCTTCCATCTTCACTGACGTAGTAACTAAGTAGGCTTTTAAGGTGCTTAGTGTTTGCCTGGTATATTTTCCTATTCTTTATTTTTAACCCACATATATTTATTTTATAGTGAGTTTCTTATAGATAACACAGAGTTGGGGCTTCCTTTAATTAAATTCAATCTAATAATCTCTGATTTTTTTAAAAAATTATTTATTTATTTATTTATTTATTTATTTATTTATTTATTTGGTACAGAGTCTTGCTATGCAGCTCAGACTCATGGTAATCCTGCTGTCCTCAGCCTCCCCAGTGCTGGAATTACAGGCAGGCACCACCATTCTCAGTTTCAGTGGCCAGCATGGCATGCAGCACTAGGAATTGAACCCACGTCCTTGCACTTGTTAGGCAGGCGCTTAGACCACCAAGCTATCTCCTTAGCCCAATAATCTCTGAATTTTAATTGGAGCCCTTAGTCCATTTACATTTAATATTATTAATATGGTTGGGTTTAAATCTACCATCTTGCTATGTTTTGTATTTCTCCCATCTGTTCTCTGTCACCTTTTCTCTCTTATACTATCTTCTTCCCCTTTTGCATCAATTTGAATATTTCATATACTTTATTTCCACTATTGGCTACTATACTATTAGCCACTATTTGATAGTTCTTTATTGTGTTGTTTTGTTATTTAGGCAGTTGTTTTAGGTTTATAATAGTCTTCTCTGATGTTATAGCCTTTCTACACATGATATTATGCCATTTTTACATATAATGTATGAAGTTAAAATAGTAAAGTCCTATTTCCCCTTATGCTTTATATCATCATTGTCAGAACTTTTTGTTTCTATACATGTTATAAGCCCCATAACACATCATTATTGTATTTGAATTAGTCAATGATACTGAATAGAAACCAAGGTAATTCAGAGGGAGAAAGACTGAGGCACTTAGGACCAGGGGGAGGGGACTATGGTGCCTCCCTGTGGCCAAGCCTTAATCCCCTGACACACTGAGGCCACTGCCGTCACATAGGCTATGCTGTGGAGTCTAGTAGTGGAGGCTTTCGAGCAGACAGGGCCTAGAGATAGAAAGTGACCCATGGAAAGGAACGGGAAAATCTGAAGCTCTTCACCACAGAGATGAACATCCAGATGGCCCTCGAAATGCTGCTGGAGGAGGTTCTCCAGAATCTGGGCTGGGCCAGCCCTGTGTGGTTGGTTGTGTTGCTCGTGAGCATGGGCTGAGGTCACCTGGTGCTGTGAGCAGATGAGTCTGTGGGAAAGAGCAGGACTTCAGGACAGGACAAATGGAGAAGAGTCACTGGTCAAATAAGTGACAGCTCTCAGTAGCCACAGAGAAAAAAGTAAAAATACACAAATTCTAGGAGTGGATGGGAAATCTGGTGCCTAGAAACTATTTCGATTTTTCTGAGTTCACACTGTTTTTTCTACTATGTTAATATTTCTTGTCTCAGGAATTCCTCAAGGCCTGAGTTTTCCCAGGTCAAGTACATTCTGCCATCTCCTGACAAATTTAATCATATAGGGTCACAGTGTTTTGGGAAGCTAAGGAGCAGAGACCATTGGTTTTCTGTTGAAGATGGTCAGTGTGCACCCAGGAGCATGTCTTGAGCACCAGAATTCATGAAACTTGTTACCCTGCTCGTCTTGGAAGTTTAAGTAAGTGAGACATCTGCCCCTGCAAGTTGTCCTGCCTCGCTGCACAAGCTCCAGGAGGTGAAACTGGCTAGCTTCCCAGGCCACGTGGATAAAACTACAGCCATGTTTCTTAGAGAGTTTCTTGGACACAGTGTGACCCTCCCGCTTCAGAGCAAGCAGTGTCACAGCACAAACTGGGTCTTGAAGAGACAAACTTTCACAGAGATTGTATTAGTGAAAACCGGGCCCTGCAGGAAGTCCACTGCCACTTTGTACTTAACCCAAATCCATTAACAAGGAACTGGATAACAAGAGCCCGGATGTTTAACTCACCTAATTTTCTACCCTGACATCTCACTGCAGGTTTACCCATCAGACCTCCTGCAACATTTTGCTCTATATCTATGCCAGCTAACCTAATATAGATCTGAGTAATTTAGAGGATGGATAGTATTCAGATTAATCTAATTAGCCAGGAGGGGACAAACCACTCTGTCAGCAACAACCACTGGCTTCCAGAGAGAATAACAGACCTCTCCTGAGAAAGGAGGAGGGAAGTTTCAAATGTTCACTGGTTTACACATCCATGAGAAGCCGATTAATAGACAGGAGAGAACACTCATTTCTCCCTTCAAATACGCTCCCCTTAATTAGAGCTGACAAATAATCCAAGTCATGGGTATTGGAAAAATCACTTCAGGCAGATGTAGGGTATGCACAAAAGTCCTCCTTCAGGGTGAGCATAGAGCTGAAAGATCAAGGTGCTGGGCCACAAAGTTGGAGCCAGAATCCTATAAATGAGGCTGGGGTATTATTGGCAGCCAGATCATGCAGGGCCTTATAGGTTCTATAAAAGCTCTGGATCCAAATCCTAAATATAATGAGAAGTCACAGAATATTTTTAAAGCAGGAAGCATATTAGTGACCTGACCGGCAGCTGTATTATGGAGGAGCCATTGATGTGGGCAATGGCTCAGATGCGAGCAGCTGGGGGACCGAGCCATGTGGTCCTGCGGGGGAGAAAGAGAAAAGGAAGTAAATTCTAGGGACATTGTTATACTTTAGATCTAAAATCTTCCAACAGTCTCAGATGCCCTGAGGTGGGGCATTTTGAAGGTGATTTGATCATGGGGTGCCATATTCATGAGGGGATTAGTCCACTGATGAGTTCACAGATAAATGTGATGTTAGAAGGCAGGGCCTGGTAGAGGAAGTCACCCTGGATGTGACCTGGAAGGATGCATTCCTATCTGAAGTGCCCCCCTCTCTGCCTTCTGCCTGGCTTAGAGTGAGGAGCTTTCTCCTCAGGCCCTTCCACCATAGCGTTCCTGACTCGGAGCTCCCCATGGACTGATGCTCTGAAAACTGTGAGCCAAAATAAATCCTTCCCTTTTAAATTGCGGAGAATTTGTCTCAGCAGTGGAACGT
>PVKN010027566.1:0-13488 GCA_004027915.1 Capromys pilorides | reverse complement strand
GGATGCACTGTTTCTCTCTGAATTGTCAGTTCACCATGTTGCCCACTCTATACTGTATTCTTTACTGAGATTAGGAGAGAAGGATGAGAATTCCATTCCTTGAGATCCTCTGGGTAGATTGTGACAGTGAGACTCAGAAGATTTGGAAAGTGGAAAACATAAAGAAACCATAAGTCTCCAAAACAGTGCCTCAGGAATATGCAAGGGCATTGACAGGCATTAGAGATGGTATTTCCAAAGGGTCCCTAGGCAGGTATTGAACAAACTGAGCTATCCTGTCCTCTTTTCCTTAAATGTAACAAATTTCTTAGGCAGCCAGTAGTATGACCACATCCCATCCATCATAGATTGCTGCCTCCTGCTCTAATGCACCATCTATTCACCACCTGCTAGGGTGAAGTTAGGGTGATGCCTTCACTCCCAGGTATACTGAAAGACAGCTGCATATTTCTCTGCATTGTTCTCCAAGTCTTTCCCAAAGCTGTTCAGGATGCAAATTCCTCGAAGAATCACTCAAGTTTCTGCTTAAAGCCTATGAGATTCATTAATGGCTGTCCTTGGCCAAACATCAGAAAATTCGTTCTCTCTAGTGGTCTCTGTGGTAGCATCTAGACTTCTGGGATTTGACACTGATAAACAAGGTGACTGTGTCTGGTAAAACCCAATATCAGATTTTATGTTGTGCTTCCACCCTTAGGCAGGATGGCAGGCTTGCTTCTGGTTGTAGCCTGGTGCTACATATAGGAGATTGTTGGTTCCCCTTTCAAGAATGCAGAATTGCCTTCTGTTCTAGGTCCATGCAGGAGTCCTGTATTGGTCTGAGTTTTGAGACTCAATTCCTTCCCATCATGAGCACTGGAAATTCCCTTCCTCTAGCTGGTGTTGGGACTAAACTCTTCAGGAGAAACTCAGCTTCAGCTTCCATGGAATTCACTTGAGATTTCTGGCCTAGGAGATTTCCCTTCCTTGATTGTAGTTGGGTTATGTATTTTTTAAAAAATGATTTATCTGGAATTCCTATGAGTTTGAACTGTGGGAGAAGTAATGTTAGCATGTTCTTAATCTACCCTCTTGACCTGGAAAACCTGTGTTCACATCTGTGGAGTGAGAGGGCTGTGTTTAATGATTCCCAGAGTCCCTTCAAGTACTCCACTACACTAACTTCCTACATCTAGGCACATCGTGTTTATATATAAATACTGCTGCCAACACTCGGACACATGTGCTGGCCTGGTGCTTATTTATCATTGAAAGAGACCATTAGCAGGAAGAATTGAGCCAGTGCACATTTACTATTTGGCAATAGAAAGGGAAAAATGTGGCTAATATGTTGTGTGCAATGATTAGATTTATCATGCTGGCCAATGATAAATGAATCTAAAACTTCACCCATTCCAAATCATTTATAACTTTGAAAGTCATTATTTTGGAAGAGTGAAATCTATTAAATAGCACAAAACAAGCCACAACCAATACCTGGGATCTGCCTTTGCTATTGTGGCAGGTCATAAGAAGGTGGATTAATGACTATTTATGGCAGTGCTAGCTTCCACACAGTGGCCTTTAGTTCACTTATTTAATTCTTTCTATGATTCCACAACCAGAGGTCCCACCACTCTTGGTCTCACTTAAAAAGTTAAACCCCTCATCCATTCACTCATATATTTACCATATATTACTGCACATTCATGGTGCTGAAGATAACAGAGCCCATGAGAAGGTTGTGCCCTAAGACTCTAGAACACACAGTCCATGAGAAAGATAGATACCAAAAGTGTACAACACAAGGCTGTGGACTGAGACAAAAGGTTAAGCAAAGAGGAACGTATAAAAGAGAGAGACCCTTCATTTAGAGATTTCTAGAAGGTGAAACTCAAGAGTAAAATTCAGGCTCAGATTTGAAGTCTGAGTATTGCCAGGCAGGTTGTTGCTACACATATGACAAGGTAGGAGCTAAACTAGATAGTAAGGGAGAGAGTGGAGCCCAGAGATACAGATAGACCAGCTCTCAGAGTGTTGCCTGGACACAGATTTGGGGATCTGAGCTCAAGGCACTAGAACAGCTTCCAGTGGTTGAAGGTCTGGAAATGATGCTGTTTGATACAAAGGTCTATCCACCACAGTGTGGCACGTGGGGCCAGGGAGGCAAGTGCAAAGGCTGCTAAGGTGGCCCAGGCACTGCACAGCTAGGTAATGACTGAGGTTGATCACAGCGGAAAGGAAAAGAAACTGCGGGTGTGCAGCAGGTGTAGTGACAGAGCTTAAAGCTTGGTTGTGTGCTACATCTGAAGGAGAAGTAGCACTTGGGTTCCCATTTGAGCCACTTCCCAGATCATTCCACTTTCTGGGAAAGGGACGCTGCAGAGAGGGCAAAAGAAAAGGAGAAGGAAGATGAGTGACCCGAGAGACCTGTTTTTATGATTTTTTAAAAATGTGTTTAGTACAGGGTCTATAGGGTCTCACTACACAGATTAAACTCATAGTGATTCTCCTGTATTCAACCTCCCAAGTGCTGTGATTACAGGCACATGCTACCACCTCCAATCTCAAGTTGCCATCTCAGTGTGCCCCAGGGGTGGAGTAGGCATGGCATGCTGGGATTGAACCCTGGTTCCTATGCTTTGACTACGCAGATGCTTTAGTCTGCTGAGCTATCTGGCCAGCCCTGATGCTTGGTTTTAAGTTCAGGTTCTGCTTCTTCTCTATACTGTGCACATAGTGGTGCTGATGCAAAGTGAGATTTAAAGGCATACAGTGACTGGCATGGAGGAGGCGCTCAGCAAATAAGCTTTCTCAGCGCTCTTCTGCCTCATCTGCTATAGGTGGCCAGCTGCTGACTAAAGAAGCATTACTATGTGATGAGCATTAAGTCTTCAATAAAAGACTGGAGCTGCGCTCAGCAGCATGAGGTTGATGACTGGTGCCTCACTGAGTCTTCTATTTGGTGAAGAGTCAGTTAGGAAGATTTCTAAAGCTCCTTCCAGCTGATGAGTAAATGATACAGACTGTCACCAGGCCCCAGAGTGTCTCCAAGCGTTGTAGCAACACTGGAGAAATTGCTTGTGTGTACAGGACTGTGGGAGATGGGAAAGGCACCAAGAAATCTCCTATTTCAGTTTCATTCAGGGAAGTGTGAGCCATCAGCTCAGACGCGGTGTTCTTGTACCCAGTGGTGGCATGCCAACCGCCTCGATGTGCTCACGTTTCCCTCCCCTAGTTATATCTCAATGGTGAGAATTGTTACTGGTTTCCTAAAACCAACATCTTCATGGAATGGGTGTGCCTGAGAGAGAACCACACATGAAAACGGAGACTACCACAAAGCTATATTTTCAGGACAGTACAGCAGAGTAGGAATCTGCTTTTCATTCCAGATGAGAATGTTTTCCTAGATGATAGGCAGACGTAAGAGTAGTATTCTAGAAGGAAGACCTCATGTCTCCATTGCCCGCTGTCTTGGTCAGACCACAAACAAGGGATCATGTTTGAGAGCTGTCATGTGTAAAACCTCAGGATCTGGAAGCAGACAGTCATGAGTTCAAAATAGGACACTGTCGTTTTCTAGCTTCATAATACTTGAAAAGAAATTTAACTAGCAAGATCCATAGATTTCTTGTAGGGGTTAGAAAAGAATAGAGGGTGGGTAAAGGAATTAACACAGTGTTTCACAAATAATGTTGCTGTTGATCACGACTGAGTTTTGGGCTGTAAAAAAGTCATTTTATCCTCAAGTCTATATCCTTACATTAATGTTTGTGCCAGTCACTTATCTTGCTTAGACCTTGGTTTTTCTCCTCCAGAAAATGGTACTCACATTAGCATCACAATCTTAGTTATTCTAACAGACAAATGAAACAACATGAGCACATCACGGTCTGATTTAGCAAGTGAGTATGAGGTACAAGGTGCACTGTTTCCTGATTTTCTGCATTATTAATTAGATATAAAAGTGAGAATAGATTATTTCAAAGTGCTCCTCATTCATATTTTAAGCTGAAAGCTGGGGACCACTCACTTCAGAGCAGCTTCAACAGTGAAGAGCAGTGTCTACTACAGCCAAGAGGTACAGAGGTAGGAAAGGCAGGTGAGTCAGATGCAGGTGAGCAATTAGTAAGGACAGGTGAACGTCCCTTAGGGGAGCATCTAGACTTGAGCTGGCAGGATGCCTTGTAAGAAGGAGGATGCTGTCCTGGCATCAAGAGGCTGTTCTCACAGTCCCTTGGGGGAGTGCTGATGGAAGATGAGTGGTCAAACACAAACCAGTAATTTCAAGTTGGGAAGCTTGTTGGAGAAGGCCCCCGTAGAGCTTTTGAAAAACCAGGAAACATCCACAACGAAAGAACAGCAAGGAAGTGCTTTCGCCCGCCAAGAGGGAACCAACGACCAGTTGGTATTAAAGAAGCACCTTAGTCTGGTGTAGAGGAGCAGCAGGCTCGCTAGGACACGCACAGAAGAGGGGGAAATGCATTCTCTTCTTCTCCCCCGACCCCGTGCCCCTGCCAATCTCAGATGGAAGTCCAAGGGGAGAGGAAGATGAAGAAAAGTGACAGCTGAGAGCCTTCAGGGCTCAGGTGCCATGGCCGTGCCCTCCAGGGTGCGGATCCTTAGCCACGGCTGTGTGGGGGGAGAGCAGAACGAGGACTGCAGCCCCAGGTTCTACACTGAAAACAGCGCTTCACTTTTGACTCCATCCAGGTCGTCTTTAAAGATGAAATGAGATTTTCATAGCACCTGAGAACAATCACAAGTTCTGGAGTCATTGGATGTAACTAGAATAGGACTGCTACATGTTTAGAATAACAAAAGTGTTCTGTGTCTGTCACGTAGCAAATGGGGCTATCTTACTAATTTAATTACATTGAAAGCTGCTTTCTGGGTGGAAGAGATTGTGTTAACCAATCAGCCCCATCCCTGGGTGGAGCTCCCCAAGCCTTCCGGGAATTCCCTACTCCTAGTGTTCGCTTCCTTCGGGTGTGTTTGTGATTATTTCTGGGATCGCTGCTGCTACTGTTGTTATCTGAAGCGAAGAGTGAATTCACTGAAGGACCTGAATCTGTCTCAGAAAGGAACCTAAGACCCTTCTGGACCCTCTGGGTTTCACCATTGGGCCTGATGATTATGAAATAAGTGAAGATGTTGCCTCTTGCTGCAGGCAGCAGGCCCTGGGCAGAAGTGTTGGCTTGTTCTTGGCACCTCGCCTCCCCATGCCTAGCACCTCCTGGCTGTCAGTTCTGTACCTTCTATTCCTGCAACCACAGGAGCTCACGCTTTCCAGTGTCCCAGGCTGCAAACACAGGGAACTGAGCCGCAGCACCTATTGGGATAACTGACTTGATTGTACAACGTTTTGTGGTGTTATTTGTGTTTGTTGTTTTGTCTTTTTTGAGACAGGGATTCGCTATATAGTTCAGGCTCACCTCAAACTCTTGATCCTCCTGCCTCAGTCTCCCAAGTGCTGGGATTACAGGCGTGTGCCACATCCAGCCATCTACTGTTTGCTGATCACTTTCTTCCTCTGTTTCTCTTCTACTCATCTACTGTCGTTATCTGCATAAACCAGATTATTGATTTGTATTCAGATGTTTATCTCAGGGGCTGCTTCTGGAGGACCCTTAAAGATAGCAGGAAGCATAGTTTTGTGCATGGCAGCTGTTCAATGAGGGCACGTATAGACTATTAGTCAGATAGAACAACTGATGCACGAAAATGGGAAAGAGCAACAGAATAACTGTCTTGTAAAGTTGTGATCTGAGAGCTTCCAACAGCAGATGGGCAAAGTTCCTTTGACCTGGCTTTGAAACATGCAGCCTCCTAAGCCTTACAGCTATTTTGCTTCTGCCAGCACCAGTCCATGCTCTTTCTCTTGCAGTGTGGGGGCTTCCTTGTGATGCTGGAAGATACCTTTGGAGATTAAAGCCTCAAAAGCATTTGGTTTACCCTAAAAGCAAATCTGAGTGATAAGAAATTTCTTTTCAGTACTGGGGGAATCAAACTTAGAACCTTGTGCTTGCCAGGCAGGTGCTTATGTCACTAAGCTATCTTCCAGGCCCCTAGAAATTTCTTAATGTACAAATAGAAATTGTACACATCAGGTGTGGTTGCCTATACCTTCTTCCACATTGCTCCTTTCCTATTGCAGCTTAATTTTTCTACAGCAAAGAAAGATTTCCAAATAATACAGGGAGCTGTCAGTTGATGTTCTGGAAGGACATTGATGTCACTGTTCTCCAAGTACATATCCTAGAATAAAATCTACCCACTTCATCAACTGCAAAGAGCATGGGAGAAAAGGGACCCAGGTTGGCCAGTAGAACATGGCATCCACTACCCGGGGTGATTAGCTAACATGTCCATACAGTCTAGGGGGAGAGTCCAGAGGTCACTGACATGGGTAGACTTGCCATACAGGTACTTGGATGCTTTCCAGTGACTATTAGCAGAAAACATCCCAGAATAGCAGAATAGCATGGCTTTAGGGTTAGATTAGGCTTAAATGCTAGTGGCAGAGAAGCAAGAGCAGTGTCTCCTTACATTTATCTGTGAAAGAATAGGTGAGATCCATGGGTGGTCTACAATAGTAATTACAAAAGGATGATGATCACAAAACCTAGACCATCACAACTTAGGATGCTCATATGCCCAGCAGAAGTATTTCCATAAGTTTTACTAGGAAAAACTCGTGATCACGAATGATAAACACAAATGCCATCAAAATATTTTTTCATCACTATGTCTTTCACTACACATATGTCTCTCAAGGTCAAGTTTCTGATTTAAATTTGTTATTATAAAATTGTGATGAAGTAGACACTGGCTAGATGCAGTGTTTATTGAATGAATGTTGAGTAAGAAACCATTTGTGACCTTTGTGGCTAGCACAATGTTCTAGCATGCAAACTTTTATGGAACAGCTGACTTAAGTATACAAAATATTACGTAGTGAGGGATATGATTAGGAAATGTATGAAATGGATTCTTATAACTGTCCTTTTATTATATAAGGAGTAAAACCAACTATGGCACAGAGATGGGAGGGAAGTGGAGTAACAGAGGAAGATAATCTTCTAGAGTACAGCACAATTTTAATTATGAAACAAAACAGAGGAGAGGAGATAGCCCTCCTTTTACACCACTTCTGTCATTGATTTCATGTATTTTACTGAAACCACTAAGAAGAGACAGATCATCACAGAGACTCACTATTTTGCAAAGAAATACAGAAATTAAGCAAGCTGAACCCATCACTCTGTGAGATTGAGAACTTTGAATACATGTCATCATTTGGAATTTTTTTCCCAGAGCTTCTGGTTTCTCATTTGTGTAATGTTTTTCCTAAACAATACACACTTAAACGGCCTTTCCTAGAAGCTAACTCCAAAGTACTACCAACATTAATGCAAACTTCATCAGGTGAAGTAGGCACACAAAGGGAAATGGGAGAAGATTAATTTCTGAGAGGAAGGGGATGTGTCAGGGTTGTGGAAAGAGGCATGAGCCTGGGTTTTATCACACAGCTTGTACTACCCAGCTGTGCATTCATGGACAGAAATCCTAAAACCCCTTCAGACTCATTTTCTCCATAAGGAAAATAATAGAGCTCTGAGGTCTTTGAGGTCTGAAATTGCGTGTTTCTTTAAGACTCTCCAAGTAAATCAGAGCACATAAAACTAGGAGGTCTGGGGAATGCTACCCAGGAGCCATCAAGGGGGAAGGGAAGCCAAGTTCACAAGGCGAGTTAAGCCATAGAAGCAGGTCTCAGCCAATGGCCGGGCAGGCTGTGATTGCCTTTGCTGTGTTTTCTTACTTTTGTGCCAAATTCAAAATGCTAAGTCATTGGTTTTGCAAGAAGGATATTTTCTTATTGAATTTTGAGGATTTAAACAAATATTTTCATTTTGAGGAAACTCTGAGAACATTTTTAAATTGAAGGTTAGGTTTTTGGGATAAGATGAAGCTCCTGGTCACAGTGCAGGACACTCAGGTCTGGGCAAACCCTGGGCTTGGGGGAAAGGGAGAAGTCAGTGTCTGATCCACACAGCTGCCTTCAGCCCAGCCCTTCCTCTCTCCAGAAACTGACAGGACTCTGGTCAGGCCTGTGGACACTGTGGTTAGCATGGCAGGGTTTCTAAGGGGCAGAACGGACAGGGTATTTAGATCCAGCCTTGGGGCTGGTGACATGGTGAGCCCCAAGAGTTGGCCACCTACGTGGAAAACTGCGAGGCAGCTTCTCTCTTGCCCTCCCTTGCACAGGCGCCTGCCTGAAATTCCATTTCTGAGTCCTTTTATCCTTTCTCTCCAATGAGGCATTATTTTCAACTATAGAAAAAGGACCGCCTGCAGGACGTCCAGCCCCCCAGATTAAACTCTCACTGGACAATCATCTTCAAATCAACAAACAAGAGTTAAACTTCTACAATTTCTCTACTTATTAAATTTTTAACCACTCTCCAATTCTTGATTCCACTTATTACATTGAAAAAATTGAAACTAGTGGAAAGCGACTAGAGTTTCCTCACAGTGCTGAGCCAAAAGTGCCACATTCAAAATAGCTTCATGTTAAGCCATGCTCCAAAAATGTTTTTTATCTAGTTGTCAACACAGCATCTAGGTGGCCTTTTATTGGAAGCGAAATAATCTTCATACACTCATGTGTGTTCACTCTTTAAAACTTATATCAGAAATAATCTTCCCTAAAAAGCCTTCCTTGGATTCTCAGACTGGAGCACTTGCCCCCAAGCTATGTTTGTGAACTGAGGATTGTACTACTGTCCCCAAAGTCCACCAAGGTGTGATCTGCCATGTTGTGTGCTGAGACATGAAGGAACTCCTAAGAAGGAGGACTCAGAAGGATATCCTAGTCACTGAGAAGTGGGACCCTAGCCCCTTCTTTGCTTCCCCACTCATGAGGTGAGCAGTTGGCTTCATCAGGTGCAGCTGCCACAATGAACCTCCCTCACCATTCACTGAATTTTCTGATGCCACTAAATCGTGGACTGAACCTCTATAACCACGAGCCAAAACAGCCCTCTTTATAAGTCCCCTGCCTCAGGAAGACCTCCTCATGCTGTCACAGATTACGCTTTTCTTTGTCACTGGCCAAAGTGTATTAAAATTGTGTCTTTATCTCCCTAGTGGAGAACGTCTGTATCTCAGTCAAGTTTGAGTCCCTCAGTTCTTTATAGGTATTATTCTAATGCCACCTTCCCAGCCCATCCTCCACTCCTTGCTTTCTGCTTTTTTCCATAGCAATACACTTCATCATATTCAATTAGTAATCAATTTATTAACACAGTTTCTTTCTACTGTCTGCTGCCTGCTTCAGCTAAAGTATAAAAAATCTTTGAAGGATCTTGAAAACCTGAAATTGTGTCTGGGAGCTCAGTAAAATGTTGGAAATTTATTATTTTATTGTGGTTAAAACTGAAAGTCTAGATGAACAAAAGGGTATGAATCACATTACTAAAGTAAAATAGAGAAATGATAGCTACTGTGTTGTTTTTAATAATATTATTTGTTGCCATCCATTAGGCCTTGAATCTGAAGTGACAATCAGGTCCAAATAACATGAAGAGAATATCTAAGATCACTGCCTTTGGATGAGGTGTGGTGAGATACGAGGAACATTTGTTGAATTGAGAAGACAAAGGGTCAAAGGAGATCTGACAGGACCAGTGCTAGCTGACCCTTTCAAGGCTTCTGTCCCACAGACAGTGGGAAACCAGCATGAGCAGGAGAGCCTCACAGAGTCACATTTTCCATTAATTCCTTCAGATTCCTCAAGGGGAAAAGCCTTTCATGGTAAAGTTGTGTTGGAAAGTCTTGCACGTTTCACAACCTGTGGCCAGGTGCTAAAGGGCTTGAGATGTCCTGCAGGAATGTAGATAAGATTGCTTAGAACTAGTGATTTATTTGGCATTGGAAGACTGTTTTCTTTCTTTCCTTGTTTAATATATTGCGAAAATGCAGTTCTTTTGTTTGTGAAATTGTCTTTAAAGCCATCTTATCTTCCCATTCATCTGTGTATAACTTAAAATTCCCTGAGATTGATCCTAGCTTCAGAGCTTATCTATTGATGTCTGGTGGGAAGGTGATCTGTCTGGGAAGGTCCCAAGCCAACACTGTCAAAACCCAATAATTATACATCGAAAAACTACTTTAAATGAAAGCTCAGTGATGATCTCCTAAATGCTATATATCCATTGCAAAGCAGAAGGAGGAGGAGAACACATGAAAGACATATCTTTTTTTTTTTTTTTTAATGTATTTGGTACAGGGTCTCACTACACAGCTCAGATTTGGAGTGATCCTCCTGTTTTCAGCCTCCCCAGGGATGGGATTACAGAGGTGTAATCCCATCAGGAGAGACCATTACAGGGAGACAATGCCTGGTCTCCCAGTCTCAGTGGCTGGCTCAGCATGCTGGGGTGGAGCACAGCCTACAGTGCCGGGGATTGAACACTGGTCCCTGGGCTTGCCTAAGCAGGAATTTAATCTGCTGTACTATCTTGCTGGTAAGAGATACCATTGAAATAAATTCATCTTAAAGGTATAACAGGATTTATCAATATGTTATCAGTAAAGAAAGAAAATACAGCAATGGCCATAAATGGAACACCGGGATACATTTTGGAAAATTTGTTTGATTCTAATGTGCTCAGTAAATTGATGTTCAAGAAAAAAGTAAATTGATGTTCAGTGTTCATCAGAGGAGGACCAATGCATGTTTAATTCAAAAAGGCATTGATAGTTATGCATGCCTTCAATCCCAGCTTGGAAGCCTGGGGTTGGAGGGTCATGAGTTCAAATCCTACCTGGGCTATGCAATGAGTCTTTATCTCAAAAAATCAAAAAATAAAATTTTTAAAAATGAAACTATGGCTAGGGAAGTGGCTGAGTGGCAGAACATTAACCTAGTATGAGAGAAACTGGTTCCAATCCTCAGCAAGGAACAGCAAAAGACAAGGAGAGTGTTGTTTATTTGTTTAGGCAAGTAAATTCAGATCAGCTAATATTTACAAATGTGTGTGAGCCATTGTGGCAGATAGCTTTCCATGTCAGCCAGTTCTAAATTCTCAAGGCTTCGTGTTGGATTTCAGGAAGCAAGCAGCACTGAAATTTAAGGAACCCGACCTTGTCAGTAATCCATTCTTTCACATCAGACTCTAATTCCTGGGGCCTGAGGAAACAATCATTTTTAGGAAGTAGGTTGACAAGAGAGTATCAACAACCAGACAGGCAGTGTGGTAGGCATCACCTCTACGAGACTATGTTTAATCTTCACACAGTCCTTGCAGCTATGCCCTTTGCGAATATGGAAAACTACAATTTAAGATGTGACAAGATGTGATGTTCCTAAGGTTCCACAACTGTGGAATATATCTCTCCCCTAAGAATATAGTGATTATCTTAAACTACAATGCTAATTCCCAGTAGTATAATAATAAAATATGTGGCATCACCAGCCAAAAATCACAGTAAGACAGTTGATTGAACAAGATCTTCTATTCCAGTGTCTAGAATCCAGAATATTGACTGCAGGTGAACCAAGCATTATTTAACAAGCACCTTTACATCAGCCCTTAAGCTGTATTCCACTGAATGTTTTCATGACAACTTTAATAGCATATAAATATTCAAATTAACTTAAATCTGCATATATCTTTCTTTATGTCTCTGGACATCTTCTTTTCTAGATAGATCTCTTTAAAATGGATTTGTGAACCATCTTCTGCTTTTTCCTCATACTTAGCTGGCAAGTGTCAAACATTCTGACTGAAAGAGTATAGTGTCCTTGTTTTGGAGCAGTGTGGATTCTCATTTTTGTAGGTTTCCAGTTTTGTGAACATAGTTCTCTTCTCTGTATCTCAAAAGTCTTGCTGCACTCCAGTTTGTTACATAATAACTACATTTATTATTCTATATCTGTATCTATCTACCTATCTATCTCTATATTCCTTTCTTTCCATATATGCAGTTTATTTTGGCTTATAGTTTGGGAGAATTAAGTCCATGGTCAACTGGCTCCAAGTCAGAAGGCTGAAGGACATTGAGAAAGACACAGTGCAGCAAACCCGATTTGCTCATGGTGAATGGGTAGCAGAGAAGAACAAATGTACCAGATAATAGGGTGAGGATATAGAACCAAAGCCTTGCATAGACACCCCAGAAATGGCGCTCCACCAATCCCCTAACATCTAAGTCTTCTGAGACTCAAGGAAAATCCAAAAGAGTGAAATGGCAAAAATTGAAACAAGATGCAATGGCACAGGGTGAACACTTCCATTTCAAAAGGGAAGACTAAGGGATGGAAAATAGGAACAAAGCAAGACTGACACCCGGCAGGAAAAAATATTAAGTCCTATGTCTCAATATCTGGCATCCTAGTAAAATGTGAGTTTCAAAGAGCTTGAATGTCGTTGGCTTTGATGGCTGCAGACCACATGTCCTCTTTTCAGGTGGTTTCACTCTTACTTTGTGCTCCATCTCTCAAGTCCCAGAATCCCATGGCACCTTTAGCTCCATTCCCATGATTTCAACCTCTGCCCTCTTGGGGACTCTTGTCTGGTCTCTCAGGCCTTCCTTTGAAATGTGCGTACAAGTGTCCTGGATCCCATGGCTCTTGCACTCTGTATTTCCTTAAAACAAGCATCATGTAGATGACACCGAGGTCTGCTGTTAGTGTGAGCGGCAGCCAGGGCCTCCAAGTCCCTAGATGTCTGAGCCCAGGGAGATGAATCCTAGGCAGAGAATTGCCTATGAAGCTTTGGTTAAGCAGTCATTTCAGGGACTCTGCTCAAACAAAAAGTTTACACTTTCTCTTGAGCCTACGACATAGGCTTTCTTGCTGATTTCTGAAATGTTCTCAGGGCATCTTTCTTCTTGTCCCTATAAAAAGTACCTGGCTTCTTTATATTGGAGATAAACTCAGCAGCTATGCTTCATCTGGGCCTAAATTCACACATGGTTTTTATTAGACCCAAATTTTAAAAATTTAAAATTTTGTTCTCTTCTTCTGCCTCTGCTTCTCACTATAATGCCAGCCAAAAGCTGCCAGGAGCACTCATACAACAGCCTGACTGTTGGGCTGCTTTGAAACCAGTGAATTAGTCCACATTAGCCCTTAAATTCCATCACCTCCCAATTTTCAAGACACTGGAAAAATATAGGCAAATGCTTTTTACCAGAGTGGCCTCTCATTCATTTTCCAATTAAGTCCTTGTTCCCAAGTGAAACCTCATGGCCCTGATATTTTTTTTTTAGAGTTTAAGTGTTTTTTAATAAATAAGAAGTATGTAATTTTAAAAAATAGGCACTTAATACAGCCACTCAGATTCTTGACTGATACTGTTATACTTGTTTCCAATCTTCATACTGTATACTATAGCATTAAGTCATTATAATTTACAACGTAGTGTATGAATATTAACATTTCCATTCTCCACTGCAGGATTATGTTGCTTTGCCATTGAAGACTAGATTATGGACACA
>PVKN010027565.1:0-13485 GCA_004027915.1 Capromys pilorides | reverse complement strand
CAAGATAATGCAAGGATTAACAGCATAAGACTGACAGGTGTCAATGAAAAAGGATTCAACACAAATGACATAAAAAGACTATTTGCAGAAGTAATAGCAGAAAATGTCCAAAGCATGTGAAATGAATTTGACATACAGAGAAGTGAGTTATGGAGACCACTAAACAGCACCAGCCAAAATAAACCTACATCCAGATGTATAATAATCAAGATCCCAGAAATTCATTATAAGAACCACATATTAAAACTATTTTAGGTAAAAAGCAGATCAAATATAAAGGAAATGCCATTAAAATCACAGTAGATATCTCAACAAAAATCATCAAATCAAGCAGAACATTGAGTGAAGTATTTTAAGTCCTGAAAGAAAACAACTTTCAACCTAGATTGACGTACCCTGCAAAACGATCTATCAAACTTAAAGGAGAGATAAGTTGCTTCCATGACAAAGAACACATAAAGAAATTCATGACCAGCCAACCAACCCTACAAATAGTACTGAAAGATATTTTATAAAGAGATCAACATGGCCATAATTCCAAGAGTAATAACAGAAAGAAACCAACAAATAGGGCAAACAATTAACACAGAAAAATTAGGGAACCAACAGCAGGAAAATCAAATCACAAAGATAAGCCAATACGTTTCAGTTATAACCATCAAAATAAATTGCCTCAGTTCACCAGCTAAAGGAAATAGACTGGCAAAGTGAATCAAGAAAAAATTCCAGCAATATGCTTTATACAACACATTTAACTCAAAAGGAAATTCACAGATTGAAAGTCAAATGTAGAATTATTATTATTTTGTTTCATGAAATTTTCATCATTAATAATGGATCTTTTATTATGCTGTATTTTTAAAAAAGTAAATGAAAGTCAAAGGATGAAAAACAATATTCAATGAGCTACAAACTCAAAAAAGAATAAAATATAAACTTCAAAGCAAAACTGATCAAACGACATAAAGAAGGTCACTATACACTTGTTACAGGAAATTTTCAAGAGGAAAAGAAAACAATCATAAATATGTGTGCACCAAATACAGAGGTATGCAAATACATAAGACAAATTTAAAAGGCATGAAAAAATCAAAACAACAAATAATACAGTCTTAATAGGGGGTCTTAAAACCCATTGTCTCAAAGAGATAGACAAAGGAGATAAAAAATTCACAAACAGCGGAATTAAACCAAACTTGTGAACAAATGGAATTAGTAGAAGTTACAGAGTATTACACCCAAGAACACCTGAACATATATTCTTTTCAGTTGTACATAATATTTTCTCTAAAATAGACTGCATAAGAGTCCATTGAACATCGCTAATTAAATGAAAGGGAATTAAAACTATCTCATGCTATTTTCTGAGTATAGGGTAATGAAACTGGAAGTTAATGACAACAGAAACTTCAAAAACACCATAAACACACTGAAATTAAACAACACCTTCCTGAAAAACCAATGGATCACAGATGAAACCTAAGAAGAAATTAAACAATATCTGCACCTCAGTGTTAATTCAAAAACAATTTACTAGAATTTGTGGCATACAATGAAAGCAGTTCTCAGAGGGAAATGTATAGATTAGAAGATTCAAACACAACTACAAACACACTCAACCACCTTATCTTTGATAAGGGGCCAAATACTCTCACTGGATGAAAGATGGTCTCTTTAACAAATGGTGCAAGAAAAATTGGTTTCCCCCATGGTGAAAAGTATAACTAGATCCAGGTCTATTACCATGCATTAAGCTAATGTTAAAATGGATCACATATCTAAATATTAAAACAGAAACATTAAATCTGCTGGTAGATAAATCAGGTATAAGAGAATATTGTCTCTCTAGGTGACTCTCCTTTGGTGCACTATACATTATCAATCCCTTTCCTCTGTGGCCCCATAATCTCTTTGAGTAGAAAATTTGGGAAACCACTGGGTTATAGGATGTTACAGCACAGATTCTCTTATGTCCTGAATTCTCACTGACCTTGAAGGAGTAGGGCCAAAATATTGGCTATCTTTGTGGCCCTTCTTTTTCTCTAAGTTTGGTCTGTAAATTTACATTTTTAATCCTCCAGAAGAGAAGTTTAGTGATAATATTACTCTATAACATAGATACTTGAGCTTAACATCATTGTCTTTCTGAATATCAAACGTCTTAAACTTAACTTGGAATTAGTATTTTCAGGCTTTCACAGAGAACAGACTGTTCAAGCAATGGCTGTGACTCATCCAGATGGCTGACATTGACAACAGTTTTACAAAGCACTGTACATGGTTTCAAGCTAAATCCTGAGGGCTTTTGACTGACCTTGGGAGATGCAAAAGTTACATATTTTGTCATACAGGTCTTGCTTTAACTTGCCCATAACCACTCATCAGAAAATTTTAACCATGGGGCATAAATTGTAAAGCTAGTTTAGTATATTGAACTGTAAAAGGCTTAAATCAACAGCTTGCAACATTGACAGTTCTGCCAATAACCTACTGCAATTATCAAATATTGGACTACTTTCTCTTAGTTCAATGAGAAGAAATTTTTTCTACCAATAATGATTAGAAAAATTATCATGTCTACATCCTGTGCTCTGAATAACTACTATGAGTACAACAATATGTATTGTATCAATTATTGGGAATGTATATGGGAAATGTATTGGGAAAAACATATTAGTAAACATGTTTTGAAGCTTTCATATTGTTATTTTTTATTAAAATAATAAAAAAGATAAATTATGTATAATTCTTGAAGACACAGGGGTAGGAAGAAAACCCATCATCATCATCATCATCATCATCATCATCATCATCATCATCGACTAAGCTAAACTAAACTAAACTAAACTATACTAAACTAAGCTAAGCTAAGCTAAGATAAGCTAAGCTAAGCTAAACTAAACTCAACTCAACTCAACTCAACTAAATGGGAAATACTCCAAAGAATCAAGAACAGGAATAACCTCTTACTGAAAATTTTTGCACATCAAAAGAAATCACCACAGAGTGGAAAGAACACCCAAAATTTGGGAAAAATTTTGAGCAACAGTCACTAAGACAAGGGGTGTCTATCTGGAATATGTAATGAACTACAAAAAATCAGTATCCCAAAATTCAATGCCCCAATCCACAATGGGCATGTGATATGAAACTCACTTCTCAGAGGAAGAAATACAATTGACAAAAAATATATGAAAAACTGTTCTATAGCACTGGTTACTTGATAAAAGCAAGTTGAAACTATAATGAGATTCTATCTCACCCCCAAAAGAACAGCTATCATAAGGAAATCAACTAATAGCAAGTACTGGAGAGCCTATGGAGGAAAAGGAACACTTCTCTAATGTTGTTGGTGTAGACTGGTACAGCCTCTGTTTAAATTACTGTGGAGATTCTTTTAAAATTTAAGATTAGTTCTCCTACTTGGCCCAGCTATTCCCCTTCTGGTTTTTTTTTCCAGAAGATTTGAGAACATAGTGATATAAGTGCACCCATGCTTATGGCAGCACAATTTGGAAGGCAGCTATGAGCTCCAGTACACTACTAATGCTGTGGCAGCACAATTTTTCATAGCTAAATCTTAGAAACAATGCAAATGCCTATCAACTGAGGGATGAATAAAAGATATGTGGTATTTTCACACAATGGGGTATTACTTAGCTATATAGAAACATAAACTTGAGGGTTTTATTGGGAAATGGTTTCAACTAGAGGCTATACTCATAAGTGAAATAGATCAGCCCCACACATGTGTAAATATTGTATTGTGTCCCTATTGTAAGTATATAAAAGAATAAATAAAATCTGAAAGGAACAATAGATATAGTAAAAATGAAAGAACCTGAAACATATTAATAAATAAGTGGTGGCCAGTGAGGTAGCTCAGCAGACTAAGTGCTTACTTTGGCAAGGCAGGGACCAGGGTTCAATCTCCAATCCTGCATGCCATGCCAGGCTCACCGCTGGAGTGCGGATGTGGTGCATGCCTGTAATCTCAGTGCTGGGGAAGCTGAAGACAGGTGGATCAATTAAAAGTCCAAGTTACATAGTGAGACTCTGTACCAAATACATAAATGAAAAGAAAGAAAGAAAGAAAGAAAGAAAGAAAGAAAGAAAGAAAGAAAGAAAGAAAGAAACAATTGGGAAGAGGGAAAAGAGAAATGGAAGGAGCAAAGGAGGGGAAAAACACATGTGTATATACATGTAACATATAAGATGATTGTATGGCTAATTTCTATTGAATTTTTAAAGATAGCAATTGAAGCTTAAAATTTTTACTTTGACCAATTTTGACATTTTTATACCTGGTGATCTGAGTCACTACACTAAAGATAGCAATGTGCAGTATAACAATCACTGTTGAATATCTATCATCTCATTTTTTCTTTATGAAATTGTACTTTTTTTCTACTGTCTTATGTATGATTTTTCTATTCTATTTAAACCAAAAAATAATTAAAAGCATCTTTCTTATTTATTCAGGAATATAATTTTGAATCTTGCCACATTCACCTGCTCATTTGAATACAGAGCAGGTACTAAAATACTAGTTCCTCCATGTAATTGACAGCAAATTTTAACACATGTCAACATATGCCACCGTGAACAGATGAAATCACAAATATTAACCACATGTGTCAGAGTGCCTTTTTGGTTCTCGCCTAATTAACAGGGAGTCAAGGGGCCCTAGGTCCAACCATGAAAGTGGTTTCTGGAACAAAGAGGGTGACCCAGGGCTGTACTCGGGTTTTATTTATTGGACAAGGTGGCATGGCTTGCGAAAGGGAATTTTGAGAAGGTGAGCACTGAAGGGAATTGTGGGAAGAAGGTGAGCACTGAAGAGAATTGTGGGAAGAATGTGAGTACTGTGAGCTGGGCTAGGTAAGAGGCCTGCATTCACCTCCACCATATTTAGAGATTTACAAAGAAAGTAATTTGCATTATGTTATTGAGATAGCATCTAATATTTTGGAGATCTGGTGCTTCAACTCTGATGTGTAGTCTTTCAAGCCCCAGGAAGTCATAGCCTCTATCTCGAGGCTCGATCCCAGCTGACACCGTGGAGCACTGGCTCTTCATCCTGTTATTGGGAAAACACGTGTGCCATCTTCAAAAATTACCATCAGCACCTCGGCTAGACCAATATACACTGCTGAAGGCCAGTTGAAAGGATAATGAGACGTCCTAGACAGCTCTATATATTTCAATACGAGGGAATAGGGTCAGGCTCAGTCAAAATGGAAACAGTTGCTCTTCTTTCAAGGAGAGCTGCTCAGGCAGTCCTGCACAACATGAATCTAAGGAACAGAGTGTACTACACAGATCTGATCTATTTAATTTAATAAAGAGAAAAAAATATTTTCACTTTATAATGCATAATTCCTAGAAGAATTATATTATTCTAAAATGCTAATCAGTACTCAATGCCCTCAGGCTTTGCTGTAATCCTTTTCACAGGCAATTCTCTGAGAGCAGTAAGCAAGAGAATAGAAGTGATAGACATAAACTTCACTGCCTCTAGTCAAGAAAACAATAAATAGTTACAAAATATATGTGATTAACAAGATGCTCAACACATACTGAAGCTCTCCAAGTAGGAATTCAAGTCCAAATATGACCCAGGCTATTTCGAGCTGTGGAACAGCACTGATGGAAGAGAGACTCAAATTAAAATAACTATGCTTTCCTCTATAATTCAACAAAAGGCCCAGCACATAATAATAATGTCGGACAGTCCAGGTCAAACATTAGTAATTTTTTTCAGTAGAAGTCTGCTTAGACCCAGCCAACAACTGTATACATTGTTTAAAATAGTCTTTATTCAAGGAGCAGGGAAACATTATGGAAAGAAAACATGCAATTCTATGTCTGTCATTTCTTGATTTATAAGATATGGAATGTAAAATTTTTTCTTGCTTGAGATAAACCTTGCAAAAATCTCATGTACCAAATTTTAAGCCTTTAATATCTATGTCAAAATTTATTACAGTCACTGAATAAATCAGTTCTTGGTAGTAACAAATTATCAGAATGTGCGATATATCAAAACGATAAACCAGAATTTAATACTAAAGAGAGAAGGTACTTTCCAGTCAGTCAAAACACTAACTAATGAGAAATTTTGAAAACTGAGCAGTGATTTACACCAGCGATTTTGGTGAGGGTGTGTAAATCCAGAAAACATTTTACAACCATCAAATGAGACTTTGGCTCTATTGTTTATAAATCAAGATATTAAGGAAAAGTCAGGGATCTGTAAATCCAAACAGTAAATTTTAATTTTAGTACTTTACTTGTAATTATGTAAATTTGAAAATTACATATATATCTAATCAAAAAGAAATTGTGTTTAGGAGCAGGCAAGATGGTACAGTGGTCTAAAGCGTCTGCTTAGGAAAGCTTCGATCTCTGGCAACACTTGCTGTGCCAGCTCCACCCCCAGGGCAGTTTGAGCCAGCCATAACACAAAGAAAGAAGAAAGAAAGAAAGGAAAGAAAGAAAGAAAGAAAGAAAGAAAGAAAGAAAGAAAGAAAGAAGAAAGAAAGAAAGAGAGAGAGAGAAATTGTGTTTAAAACCAGGTTACTACTATTCAAAAATCTCATCAAAATAAAAGATAAATTCTTAAACCATCAACCAATACTAAGTTAGCCAGTTCTTAAACTACGCATTCCATACCACCATAAACAATTCCGTACCACATAGAACACAAACACTGAATATCTTCAGTGAAAGAATTTGTTAATTCTTACTCCAAATTTTAATAGAGGACAATTTCTTTTGTATAAAGTATTTACTTTGCCATATTTTTGCCTGTATCACAAAAGAATCCAAAGGTGATTATATGCAAATCTTAACCTGAAAGAAATCCACCTGGTTGTACACATCAAGTTCAAAGATCTTACTGTTCCATTAAAATGATCCATAACTATTTTTAGGAGATCCATGTAAGGACAATTCTCTCAAGCTTCACTGTGCTTTAGGGCTTCTTCTTACATTGGGCTCCAAAGCATGCACCTATCATTGCACGGGACTCATGTGGCCATTTTACACAAGTACTTCAGTGACACTGAAGCAAATGAGCACAAGGGATGCTCACAGGACTTCGTGCTTGCTTAGCTCCAAATATTTCCTGAAAGGATAGGGAAGATGCTCATTCTAAAAGTGTTCAAATAGACCAGAATCAAAGGAAATTGAAAAGGTTAAGAAAGGACAACAGGTGGCTGACACAGAAGAGTGTCTCAGTATGGCTTGTTTGCCTTTCCCTACCTCTGCTTCAGACAGACATCTTTGTTAGACTGTCTCTCTGTGATCTGTAGCACAGTGGAAGAACTCTGTGCTAAATGGAGATTTACAGAGACTCATCCTGTCAAAGTTCCTCTGTCTATTATGTCTCCAAGTCAATCCACCTTGAGATTCAAGCACCCTAAATTTCCTTATACCTGTCTGAGTAAAATACTCCTCCTCCAAATTGCCACTGCCTTCTGCCTTCTTCTCTCCATACATTTTAAATTGTGTCTCAGTGATCAATAAAACCATTTGTGCCTCAAAAGCTGAATTGATGATAATCTGTAACCCACCTAGGCTACCATCTTTCCTGGTTAATAGGGACTTTAAATTTAGTCTTTTTAAAGGGAGGTAATAATGTGAAACTTTGCATAGAAGGTGGGGGAGTGTATAAAAGAGGGTTATGGTGAACTCAGAGTGGTGTATATGACAAGTATATGGGAAGAATAATATCTTGCCTACAATCACCCTGAGTTACCTTATTAGGTAATGTGTACTCCCTGAGCAGAATGAAGTCAATAAGACCTTAGGAACTTATGCTTCCTCCCAGAAGGATCAGTTTAAATCTGCCTTCATTTTGATTTGCACCTTGGACTAAATTCATCAAGCAAATCTGTAGTGCCAAAAAGTGTATTGCTTGCAACTGAGCTGTTACGATCAAATCAGACAATGCATAGTGGATTTCTTTGTAGAGAGCGATAGATTTACTATATTATGAATGAGTACTCTTATAAAAATCTATAACTGATATTCCATGAAAACTCAATATGTTGTCTAGTTTTCTATGAGAGAAAACATGAAAAAGATGTCGCTGCCATTTATGTTTTGAATTTTCTTCATGGGGCTGAAGCAAAAGAGTTCAATGAAAGAGAAATAAAAAAAATTAAACTAGAATGAGAATTTTGGATTTAGTATGTGATTCCATCCTGGCTTACACATCCTTAATATAGTCCTTAATAGTGAATTTCCATTTATTTAATACACTAATGATGAAATGGTCTCAATAGTCTGTGAGTTTGCTCTGGCAGACAGATACACAGTCTTTGTGACTATTAAATTCCCAGAACAAAACTAGAAGATTTGACCAAGTTGTCCAGCATCAGATAGATTATATCATTTCTAGCACATTTTAATGACCTTTCAATAAAATATTTCCTATAAAAATAAAGAATGAGTCCTTTATTTCTGAGGAGTCACATATTTCAGAAGTCATAAGGTTAACTCTAACAAAGAAAAAAACAGGAAGTCTCTCTCTGAGATATACTATTTAAAGCAGCCAGAGATTATGTTGAATTTCAGCATTACAAAGAACATGTGGCTTCTAAAGCACAAAAATTCCCAGAACTCTCAAACTCGGACACTCATATCAATCACCACCAGTCACACCTAATCTTTTCCACATCAGCTAAGGATAATTAAACAAACTGTAAAGACTATTGAAGAGTAAAGAATGATACCCTGGTTCACTGAAGTTAAAACTCCCCTTTAGAGCCTCATGAAGAAGCCAACTACAATAGTTACTCTAACTTACTATGAAGAATTTACCAGTCTATATTCATTGAGCGTTGTGTGACTATAAATCATATCTAAGGTGTTCTGACAGAATAAACATCTCACACAAGAATAAAGTTTCTTTCTCAATTATTCATCACTATCCATTCCTCAGGGAGATCTCTTGGAGGCAGATTCCTTATGGAGAAGATATAGATACAGTTACTGCCTATAGCATGAGGTGAGCACCAAATAAACTCAGTTGCTGCCAGCAAGTGGACAAAAATTCCACCACCCATGTAGAAATGCCTGTTTGTTTTGATAAACAGAAATCTAGGGTCTGGGGTGATAGCTCAGTAGAATAAGTGCTTGCCTGGCAAGGGCAAGGTCCTGAGTTCAATCCCTGGTACCAGAAAAAAAAAAAAAAAAAAAAGAACAGAAATCTGCACCAAACTTAGCAAGATTTAATACAAGCCAATAGACTTGTCATGATATTTCTTACTTCACAAAAGGAAAAAGGGGAAAAGGCAGAGCACAATTACTTTTAAAAGACAATCAAAACTCAACACTGACTCTGACGGACTAAGAGTGAAACTGTATAGCTCAGAGGTAGACTTTTACAGCAGTCAGTTTTCATTTAACCTGCATTGCTGTTTGTTCAAATGCTGTAATTGGAGATCTCTGAAGTTGACCAAAAGGCAGTAGTCACTGGAATACAGCCTTTAGGTTATAAGTTAAGAAAATATTTGCCTTTGGAGATGAAAAGATCAAATGAATCTGACAGGTTGCTAGAGGAAGCTTAGACCATTTGGACATTTACTTGGTGACCAAATGTTAACCTTTTGTTGTCTTTAGAGGGGTAAGATCAGGGACTTGAGCAGCCCACCATTTGGCTATTCTCAGGAGCTTGACACAATGAAAATGTATACAATCTCATGGACCTGAGTTGAAACTGCTAGATTTCAAGAAGTATTTTATAAAGTGTTTGTCATACTGATTTTCTTGTAAAGGTGGGTGCCATTGTATATGTACTGTGTATGCCATATCTATTTTTAAAATTGGCAATCAAGTTACAAAGGGATATTTGAACCAGGGCTGCATCTTCAGTTTGTCTTGTATATGAATAACTTTCTACACACAGATGAGTTTATGTCCTTATTTGTGGTATTATAGTTGCCTTGGTGTCCTAAACAGCTTCAAAGAATTTAAATTTCATCATCATTTTTACTTTGAACAAAAGCCTAATCTGATAAATTAGATAGAAGAGGATGCATTTTAGTAATTTTCCCAATATTGGACATCACTCATCAGCAGAAACCATCAACAAATTTGATCATACATGCTAACAACACTCGTGTAAAAGAACTTCCAGGTCTGCTTCAGAAAAGGGAAGAAGGAGAAGTAATAGTGTGCATTTGCATAGTGATTCTTCTTACTTGAAGAATTCAAGTAAGAATTCATACTTCCACAATCACTGTGCAAATGTACAAATTACCCATAATGAATGTATTAGTTATCACATATGTATACATAAAAATTATTTTAAAAAGAAAATGCCAAGAGTGATGACATGAATATATTTGAGCCAAGGGGGAAGTTTTAGAGAGTGGTTAATGACAATGTTTTTACTGTCATAATTTTAACTGTAAAGAGTTATCATATTTTCATCACTCCTTGCATCTATTATTGCTCTGTTTATGATTCTGCCTTCTCAGTTAGAATTTTACTGAATCAAAGGAATATAGTTTCGACCTGCGTCAAATGAAACATTGTAAGCGCAAGATTTAGTACATAGAATATAAAATTTTTATAGAAGGAAGGAATAAGAAGAATGGAAGGAGGAAGGGAAGAAAATTTTGAAGACTTTATAAGTATTACCAAAAGTCAACATTCATCAGTTCCCTTTCATAAAATGGGAATTGTTCCAATTACTTAATACCTGTTTTCTTATGAAATTGTTAAACATATTCTAAGCTACATAATCTCTCTTTTACAGTGGAAAAAACGAGTCTCAGTAGTATTAAACAACTTCCTTAACATACATAAATGAAAAATAATATACACATATGAAGTCAGTTTTAATTAATTAAAAATCCTGAGTCTTCATCTATCACACCCAAAGAACACCACAACCCCAAGAATTTGAATAACTAACCTCACAAGAAATACAAACTTAGTAGAAGTTATTTGGATTTAGCAGTTAGGACATGGTGTCCTGGACTCAGAAATCAGCATCACCTACAGACAGGAACCATGAATGAGAAAGTCATTAGGAGCATCTCTCACTTCTGACTTACCCTGCATATCATTTCACATTGCAGACATGCAGTTTCTGTTTTTCAGTTTAATGGAGGAAAGAAATAGCTTTCTCACAGGCCCAGAACGTATCTGACTCAAATACAAGCACATGAAGAGCTTTTTCTCAGTTCTAATTCAGTTTTCTGCAGAAGGGTATTTTATTGGCCTAACTCTATCCAAAAAACACCCTGAGTGAACCTACAAACGAAGTCATGAAATACTGAAAGGGTCAGCAAGGATTCACTCTGTCGTGGGATCACATACATTCATTCATGCGTTGATTTGCAGAGTAGGAAGAAGTATGTAAGATGAGGAGACATTAAAATTATCTACTCTATTTTTTAGAACTCTCATGACACTTCATTGCCTTTTAACCACATTTAAGGGATAATTAAAATAATTTATAATTCTTAATCTACCAACACAGCTTATCTTAAGGTATTTTACTTATAATCAAGAAAAACAGTTAACTCTTTCATGCTATTTAAAGTTTAGTTCGGAGCCAGGGAGAGAGCTCAGTAGCGTAAGCAATTCTCTGGCAAGCTCTAAGTTCTGAGTTTGATAACCTGGTACCACAGACACATGCACACACAAAAATTAAGTTTTTTGGTACATTTTAGTTTATATAATGATCACATTCATCATAGGGAATTTGTATCAATATTTGATATCTTGGTTCTACTTTCCCCTCATTTCCCAAATTTTTTTTCTGTTCTGTGAAGACCTTTACCCATTTCATCCTTTACTTTGATTTTTTTTTTCATTTCTTCATTGCCCTTTGTTCCCCATCCCATTCAAACGTTTTATTTTTATTTCACAATATATATTGTGCATTTTGGTCCTTAGTGACACTTTTCATTTTCACACCAGAGGAACAATGTGACTAATATATATATATATATATATATATATATATATATATATATATATATATTACATTTATATCACTTAAGATTATGGTTTCAGGGTTAGCCAGATATCTCAGCAGATTAAAATGCCTGCTTACACAGACTCAGGCGCCTGGATTCGATCTCCAGTGTAGAGTGCTAGCCCTGCCTCCAGGATGTGCTAAGATGGTGATTGAGACTGGCTGTGGTGGTATGCACTTGTAATCCCAGTGCTTGGGAGGCTGAAAACAGGAAGATCACTATGAGATCAATCTGTCTAATAGATCCTGTACTAAATACATAAAAAAGAGGCTATGCAACAAGAAAAAAAAGTCATAGGATTGTCCTGATACTATGTTTAATACGGTTTGATTCCTAAATTTTATGTAAAAGTGTGTAATTATTTATTTTCACATTCTATGAGGGCTTACATTTTAGAATATCTATGGTTGTTGAAAAATAGCACTTCCATGTTATGTCTAAGGCATTTGATATTCAGACAGATAGTAATATTAAGCTCAAATGACTCTGTTACAGGGTGATAATATCATTAAACTTCTCTTCTTGATGTTTAATAACTAAGGTTTGCCAACTAAAAATTAAAGAAATAGAGTGACTACAAGGATAGCCAATGTTTTGGCCCTAGCCCTTCAAGGTGAGGGGGGCCCAAAACATAAGAAAACCTTAATTGTCACCTCCTGTTACTCAGTGGGGACCCGAATTTTCTGCTCAAGGAGAATTTGAGGCCACAGAGGAAAGGGATAGATGATGTACAGTGTACCTAAGAAAAGTCACCTAAAAAGAAAACATTGTCTCAGGCTTTCACTTAGAGCAAACTGGTCAATCAATGGTCATGAACCATCTAGATGGCTGACAATGACAAAAGTTCTACATAGTTTCAGGGTAAATCCTGAGTGGATTTGACTGACCATGTCAGATACAAAAGTTACATTTTTAGTTATAGAGGTATTGCTTTAATTTGTTCTTAAACATCCAGCAGAAAAGTCTAACCAGGAGATATAAAAGGTAAAGCCAGATCAGTATGCTGAGCTGTAAAAGGCTCAAGTCAACTTCTGACATCTCCAGTTCTGTGGATAACCCACTACTATTATGAACTATTGGACTATACTGGGATATTTTTCTGAATTCAAGTATGTACAATCTTTAGAATGGCTTCAAGTTTGGAAAGGTCCTTTAGAGACTTCTCGAATACAACTTCTCTAGTTGCAGTGCAACACTCATCTCTGATGAAGCAAAATGAAAATGGGGGATTTGTTGGGAGCTATGAAGCAAGGAAATCAATTACATATTTGTCCTGATATGATGTTTTATACAGTTTGATTTCTAAATTTTATGTAAAAGTATATAATTATTTATTAACACACTTTTGTCCCTGTGCCTAAAGCAAAAAATGGTACCTCACTCCTGAGGTGAACATCCTCTTTGTTTAAGGTTAGCTATCTGTTGCTAGGCAACCTAGTGTGATGGGTTACTAACCTCACAGAAATGTAAATAAAGGACATTT
>PVKN010027564.1:0-13493 GCA_004027915.1 Capromys pilorides | reverse complement strand
TTTTGAAACTAAAAAAAAAAGTTATGAGAGTTGAAAAAAAAAGAAAGTGTTAATGTTTAATTATTTGACCAATCTTACATACCTATTATCTAAACAGATTTGATGATGAAAATATGTAATACAACCAATGTTAAATATTTGTTCTTGTTTTGAAATTCTGTAATACATGTACTCTTGCTTGTTACTATTTCTCTAAAAAAAAGAAACAAAAAAAAATAGGCCCCCAATTCATGGAGATTATTTTCTATGGAAGAGAGGAGAGGCTAGCCACAGTCCCACCTTTGTGTAGGACAAAGGGTCATCTTCAGAGTGGAAATAGTCCTTAGGCACACAGAGAGGCAACTGGATAGCTCTTTCCTATGCCCTGAACAAAGGCATTTTTGCAGGAGAGTACCAGCCCTTCTAGGACCCTGGAAGGCAGAGCTCAGGTGAGAACTCTGCCCCCACTTCCTTACTGAGGTCAGGGATTTGCTGTCCATGCTGGTTCAGGAGTGAAGCAAACTGCACATGTTGAATCTGCCCCAGTCATCTTGTGCAATGGGCAGGCTATAAAACAATTAGCTGATTCCTACAGCCGACTGATAAACAAATAAACACATAAGTAAATATAGTGTCCAGTGGTGGAAGGTACTACAAAGTCCACTAAAGTGAAGGAGATGGAGAGTAATGGAGAAAACCATAGTAATGGGGAATACCATAGTATTCCAAACAGCACTATTGTCCTAGTGATCTATGGAAATGGTGCCTTCTTTAACCAACATGGCCACTCTGACAGGAAGTGCAAAGTGGCTGCTCTGACCAGAAGAGGGTAGTGAGGAATGACCTCTCTATGGAAAATTTGATACTAAGAAAAGTGAGATAAATATAAAAGAAACATCACAGTAGGGCTGGGTTCACCATGGCATGGTAGCTGCCTCACTGCGAGGGCTTTCAGGAAAGAGCACTAAAGATGACCTCAAGCTTCACACCCCAAAAACAGGGAAATGAAGGTTCCACTCAGTTCTGTCCAGCACACAGGAATGGGCAGGTGGTGCAAGGAACTCACTGGCCAGAGGCTCAGTCTGGTGTCTCGAGGTAACCATCCAGATGAGGACATCCGAACCTGTGTCTGTCATGCTGAGTGGTGCGCAGATGAGTGTTAGTAGAGAGAGCTTCACAGAGAAGGGTGAGAAGCGCTGGGATAAGCAAAAACAACCAGGTTTCCTCATTGGAAGACAGCTCAGAGCTCTTGTCAAGTAAATTTGCTTTGCAGGTGCCATACAAGAACGTGGACACAGCTCCTCCTAACCCAGCACCTAAGGGAAGTCGTTCTGTGTTGTTTTTTGTTTTGTTTTGTTGTTGTTGGGGGCTTGGGGGAGTGTTTTATTTTAGTTTTGATTTTTGCATGCTATCTCAGCTGCTGCTCCCTCCAGAAGACCTGGGCTCTGGATATGCATCAAATGGACCAGAATAAAGGACAGAGGCAGTCGAGGGTCGCAAGCAGGCAGAGCTAGACAGACGGGGAGCCACCGCAGAGACCTCTGCACAGCCCCAAGGACTACAGGGCTCCCCAACAGTCAGAGAGCCTGGCTGCCACAGAGCAGTCCTGCCTGTGGCTGTCCCCAAAGGCCTGGCTTCACCCAAGCTCCAGTAGCAACCTCTGAGTCAGTCCCCCTCAGGGCCAAGTTTAGCCTCTGTCTGGCTAAAGTGGTTGTCTGACCTCCCTGGGCCTCCACTTACCCTTCTATAAAATGGGGATAAAAATATTGCCCTCCCCTCTCCTGGGTGGCACGAGGCTTGGATAATTACTATTTGGCAGGGTGCTGACAAGCCCTGTCTGACACATTTCTCCTTGGCTCCTGGTAACGCTGAGTATCACCTCCCCAGAGAACGCAGGCCCATCTGCAGCACACTCAGGTCCGTGGTCTCCGGCTTTCTGTCTGCGTCTCTCTCTCTTCCATGACGCCCCCATCAAAGCCAGATTCTCACCTACCCCTCTGCTGACATCAAAGCACTGTGGAGGGGGAAGAGCCAGCTGCCAACTGCCATTCCAGGACCCTGCTGCACCTGGAAGGCTGCTCAGGTGCGGGACATCTGGGAGAAGTGTCGCCAGCAGCCTGGAGGCAGCCATGTGCTATCCATCTCGCTGAGGAGGAGGGGTCCTCCCAGCCTGGGCCATCACGGGACAGGCCGATGACCGCACTGCAGGACCCTGGTCCAGCCCAGCCTGGGGGGACAAATGAGCTGAGGTGAGTACTGCGTGTGTCTGGGACTGGGAGAAGGGAGGCCATGGGGGACAGAGAGGACATTGGTGCCCTGTGGCACAGCTGCACTTGCCTCATTCTTTTCCCTGGTGCTAGGAACCTGTGTTCTCTGTTTGTCAGGTAGCACCGGAGGCCACCCCTAAAGGGCAGGACAGCCCTTGGGGAGCACGATGCTCCTCTGTGGCTCCCTGTGCCCCTCTAGCCTGACACTGAGGTTCTCAACCAGGCAGGGGACATTGAGGAGCAAGTACAGCTGTCACAGCTGTACCTGGAACATTTCTCCTTGGACTGGGGTCTTCTAGGGGCAGCTCAGGTAATGCCTGGCCCTGCATAGGAGGAGGGAAAAGGAGTAGCTGTTGGGTCTCTAGTGTGACTTTGTGTGCACATCTGTAGAATGGGACCATAACACTGAGCTGTCTCGTTGGCTTGTATCAGAACTCATTTCTGTGTGTTTGACATGTCACTGGGGCTCAGCATGCTGATTCGTGCAGACAGACTGTCTTCTGTGCCACCAAGTTTCTGCTTTAGATTGCGGTCTCTGTTTTTATTCCTTGGGTAACCTTGACTATTGTGAAATGCGTAAGACAGGGTTGAGACGTGTGGAAATGTAGCTGCACACCCGCGGGCTTTTGGCATTTCATACCAGTGTAAAATCCAGACCATTTAATTCATTCAAACCGGGGGCATCGGGGAGGGACTAGAATAGAAAATGATGTCAGAAGCCTATCGAATTCAGTTCCCATCTCTGCTTTAAAAGCACTCACTGTCTGTAGCCCCAGTGTGTTACTGGGTAACCCATGAGTGTCGGGGAAGCCATGCAAAGAATCTCTGGCATGTCGTTAACCTCCTTCCAACATGTAATTAGTCCAGAAGGCCTCCCGGCTGCCTCCATTCAGCATTACATCATAAAGAATCAGATACTTTACAATTCACAGGACACCACGAAGAAGACTTGAAAGAGTTAATTATGGCTCACTAGAGTCCGACCCCAAGAGCTCAAGAACCGGGAATTAAGATGTTTATTTTTCAAGTGTCAGTCTTCCACATAGCAATCAAGACGGCTTCCTCCACAGAATCCAAGATTGATGCAGATCTGGAGGCAGCTCCACATGAAGTCTGCGTGACAGGGCTGGACAGGGGAACTTGGTTGGGGTCTGCCATATTTTCAGAGTCTGAGTCATCTGTATAGCTCTGCAGAGGAAAGAGAAGCCAGGCGAGTTGGAATTCTCCTTAGCCTCTTGGTTCCGTGGGGCAAATCCACCTAAGAGCCACTTATAATCTCTGAGCTGGAGAGACCAGTGGGGCGGCCAGAGTTCAAAGGGAGTTCAACCCTAATCTGGATGTGACAATCTGAACCAATCTAAGCATGCAGGCTCTGAGGACATTATTATCAGTCAAGTATAATTATAGATAAAATAGTTTTATTAATCGGCTTCCTAAGGAGACTGTGTTTATCTGATGGCTGTGTGTATAGTGTGGGGGGAGGGACGGGAGGTCTGTGCTGTGTGCAGTTGGCCTATGTGACAGAGGGGATAGGATGTCCAGGGAGAGTGTGTGACAGGAACAGGAGGAAGTGTGGCTGTGAGTTTTGTCCATGTCCTAGGCAGGCTCTGTGAACAGGACCATGAGCGTCCATGGTAGCATCTACAGTGAGTGCACGTGTAGGGCCCTGAAATCTAGGCAGCGTTACTAGACATCACGCCTGCTTCTGCACTGCACATTGGATTGTCACCACCCCTTCCCTTCATGACCACCCCCCCTCCCCAAAAGAGACTTTTCCATGTCTGTATTTAGCCAGGGCCTCCAGAACTCCCGGCTCACACATTCCACCTGCAGATGCCCACTTAAGCCGCTAAGTGTCAGCCACATTTTCAAATCTTGGCTCCAGCACTGTCGTGGCTTGGCTTGCTTTTCCATCAGCTTCATCCAGGTTGTCAGCCCCAAAAGACCCTCCAAAGGCAGGGTTCTCCCTGCATCCCATCTGGCCTGAGGAGACATCAGCACCACTCACATCTGGATAGGAGAAGAGAACTTGAGGATTAAGGGGAGCAGATCCAAAAGTGGTCTTCAGGTCTGACTTATGCTGGGTTAAGAAGCACCACTGGGGAAGGGGTTGGGCAACTCTCCTCACTTTCTAAATGGAGGCTGAGGGCTAGGCCACTGCCCAGAGGCTGTGGAGTAGGCATGAAGCCAGCCTGGTCACCTCTGCCCTTCCTTCCCAGTCCACAATGCACCTTAGGTGCCTCCAGCCCTTTCAACACACGACCCAAGTCGACCGGGCTGTTGTGTAACTAGCTTCTCATATTGACTGGAACACTTGACTTGAAATTGGGCCACCCACACCTCAAAAGAAGGCCTTCAGTAAAATCGACCTTGTCCCATGAACCTCGCCAAAATGGACAGCCTGAAAATCAGAAAACCCAAGGAGGTTTCTCCTGCTTGTAGAGGGAGGTGGCACCCATTCTTCTGCAGACACTGAAGAGCTGAACTCACCAGAGCCCCCTCCAGAGGGCTCCTACAGATGACATGAGAAGTGGTGGCAGTTCTCTAGCAGTCTTTTGGGACTGTTTCTGGATCTGCTTTGCTCCCAGAGAGTACATTGGAGCTTGTGAGAACAGTTTGAGAGAGAGGATGAGCATTTTTAGTCAACCACTCTATCTAAACTAATTAAGGACAATTGGCCAAATATAGCTACTTTCTCTGAACACTTACGTCCATAAACTTTTGATGAGTTCCAAATGAGAAACTGACAACAAACTAATGGAAAGATGAATATCTATGAAAGCCATCATGCATACACTTAAATTATCAATTGATCTGGGGAGCAGCTGGTGTTATGTTCATGTTGCTGATGAGGAATCTGAGACTTGGGTAGGTTTAGTGACAATTTTAATATTATTACAATAATAATGTATGGAACACTTAGTATGTGTCAGGCGCTGAACTAATGCTGTTAAACAATGTTATCTCATTTAATTGCTATGAAAGCTCTAAGAAGTGGTAATGTATATTCAGATGAGGAAACATACTCAAGGAGATAAATAGTTGCTTACCAAGTGGTGGTGAGATTCGAACCCATGTCTCTCAGACTCAAGCCCAGTAATGTTTCTAGTACTGGCTTTCCCTTAACTGTCTTGCCAGCTAGCTTTTGCTCTTAGCAATGCCATGACTAAGCATTTAATCACTGCATCCCCTGAAAATGTTCACTTCAGACCTATATCTTACTGGCTCCTTGGAACCAAATGGATAGCTGTGGACTCAGACTTCCACACCAACTCCTGCCTGTCTGTCTTCACACATTGAGAAGAACTTAAAATAGAGTTTTATCAGGCTGGGGTGCAGCTCAGGGGTAGACTTTCATAAGCAGAGATGGGAGTGAGAGTGAGGCCTGGATTTTGGAGACCCCTGTCTTCACTTAAACTCCAGCCACTCAGCGAGAACATTCAGAAGTGTGGATTCTGTACATCTTGGGGCCGATCTGGCCTTGCAGAGGAACCTCCCTGGGTATGCAGGGTCACAGCACAGCTGAGGGTGTGTTGGTGTGAGCTGTTGGTGCAGTCTGGTGGTTTCCCAATCTGAAAGGCTCTTCCTTGGGCCAGGTCCAGCACCAGGAATCCCTGGGCTTGTCTTGGGATGTGACAACAAAACCTTTCATAAAGTGATAAGTGATAAGAAAACACCATGACAGTTTTATAAAAAGGCTCGACAGCTACATGCTTAGACTACCCTGTTTTTATGGCCAAACTCCTCTTCCAAATTAGTTCCTGAACAGAACCAACCCTAGGAGTCTTTAGAGTGTAATGCAGGCCTTGGGACTTTTTAGTGGCAAATGAAACCATGGGAGATATGGAAAGATTTGTAAAGGCCTGGTAAAGAAAACAATCTCACTTAAGAGTTGACCAAACAAGAAGACCAAGAAGCAACCTCCATTAGAGACACTAGTATAAGTCTTTCAGGAAAACGTAGACCAAGAGCAAGAACAGAGTTGAAATTGGTAAGCCAGTCTGCACACACATGCTTGTCCCAGGAGAACAGCAAAATACTGAACTCGGTCTTCAGAAGCCCCTTGTTCAGAAAGGCACCATGAATAAAAATTCACCCAGAGCTGCCACATGGTGACAGATGAGGCTATGCCAACCCTATAGCAGAAGTGACTGGAGAGACCATACTGTGCCCTTCCCGCCTGTTGTGTTCTGGGGTTTTTCCAAGGGGAATGATATGATACGGGACATATTTTATAATAGTATTTTATAATGAATCACCCAAGAAGTACAGGAAATCTGTCCATGCACATAAACGCTAAAGACTCCAATCTTTAGGGCCCAAGGCTAATTGAGTCTACCGGAAAACCTAGAGCTCCTAACAATGCCTCCCATGAGTCCAACTGGAGTCCTAGAGCCCACAGGTCCCATGCAGGTCTGTTTCACAGATCTGTTCTGGAAAGGCCCAAAGATCATTGGTAGCAGATAGGAAGAGTGCCAGTGGGATAGAGCATCTGTGCTAGTGAGCTGAAGCATCTGAACTGGAGCTAGAATGCAATGCTCAACGTAAGCACCAGAGCTCCCACAAAAGTACCACAGCCCTCCTCAGCAACAGTGAGATCCCAAGCTCAAGTGATAGGAAAGCCGAGTTCCCATCAGGAAAGCCAGTGTGATGTTTCTCCATGAAGCTGAGCCGTGTAAAATCTCCTCCTCTGGAGCCAGGAAAGGATGATCAGGATGAGGACTGAAACTCCTCCAAAGTTCACTGGGAAAGCCAGGGTGACAAGGTCCTCCAGTGGAACAACCCAAGAGAACTGGCAGCTTCCGATAGCTCCAGCAGCTTCTCCAAACTGCATCCCTAAGAGCATTCCTGCAGCTTCTCCTGTTCTGCCTTTACGCTACTGGCAACAGTCCTCACACTGGCCTTCCACACCCATCACCAGGCTAGTTTAATTCAGCTGGATGTAGTCATTTGACCACCAGTTAGAAATCCACTATACCACCTCCTCTCCAGGTGCCCCTTGAAGGAAAGTGTCACCCTCTGGTTACCCCAGATGCCAGAGAGCATGGAGGTCAGTGGCCTAGGCTTTGTGTCAAGCGATCCTATAATGAAACCCTGGCTCTGCTACTTTGGTGTATGACCTTGAACAAATTACTGCAGTTCTCTGAGCCTCAGTTTCCTCCGCTGTAAAATGGGGATAATAACAGCCCCTACTCCTACAGTTATTGAGCGTGGCACATAATAAGCATCCATCTTTAACAGGTCACCCTCTTCTTCATCACTTAATGCAGACACCACATCCCAGAAGTTTCTTACAACCCGTCCTGCCTTTACTGACTCCTTGCTCTCCAAAGTTTTACAAATTCCCAACTCAAAATGTGACTTGGAATACATACTGCCCCTAAGTCCTCCCTGGTGAGTTCCCTGCTAGGTTGTCTGTTATGTGCAGAGCCATAACAAGATATTGCTGTTTTTTATATTCTTACTTATGGTAAATATAATATTTTCTCATTATGTTTACTAGGATATTTGATTACTATACTTATGAAATTCAGATACTAATATCTCTAAAATCAGGATAATCTCTATAATCTAATAACTGTGTACTTAACATAGTAATTGTTCCTTCTCTGAAATTATGATTCAAATCAATAGACACAGTAAAGATGACAATTGGCAGATTCTTAGAGATGATATTCGGTGAACTGAGGAGGCGAGATCTACAGGACCCATCTGTAAGTTTCTCCTAGCATCCTGCCTCATCGCCACCCCCATCTCTGTGCCTTCACCCCCGCCTCTCTGTGTAGGGGACATTTTTGGAAGGCAACAGATAGGAATGGGGAGTTCAGGCTGGGGACATGAAACCCAGCATGGTCACAGATATTGTAAGGTTACAGGTATTATTATTCCCACCTTACAGGTAAAGAAACAGGTTTAAAAGTTTATGTTCCCCACAGAAAGTCCTGTGTTAGCTTTCTGTAGGAAGATAAAGTCTTTAAAAACTGTATGATTGATTATCTGTTGAAAACTTTCCTTAATGAGGCTTCCAGATATCGTGAGTTCATTAGCCAAGGCTGGAGGGAGAGAGATGAGATTTTAATGACAGCACCGTTAGAACCAGCCTCCCCTTTAGCCAACAGTGTGGTGATAGGTTTTTCATGGTTTCCCAGCAGAGACACAGAGAGAAGGAAAAAAGGGAAAGGGCTTTATCATAAAGGGAAAGGGGCTTTATTATAAAGGGAAAGGGCTTTATCATAGAGGGAAAGGGGCTTTATTATAAAGGGAAAGAGGTTTTACTATCTTGGAGGACACAGAGAGAATTTGGGGAGGATAAGGAATTCTTTCAGGTGGAACAAAGGGAGTCTGAGGCTTTTATGGCCTTTTGCCAGGGGTGGGGCTTCAGGGGGATGTTTAGATACTGCTGAGGAGCTGATTGGAGCCTTCCCTGAGGTGGTGGGACAGGTGAAAGGAAATTGCACCCTGGGGTGAGTTGGAGAAGAAGGAGCGAGGTAGTCTTTGGGAAGATAAGCTGTTGTTCTGAGGGCTTGAGCCACACTAGATGGCCACCATGATGATTCAGCAATTCATACTAGGGCCATAATCTACCACGTGGACCATCCACAGTAGTCAAGGTCACCCATTTCTCAAGCTGCCACCCCAAGCCACAGAAAAGTTAGCTCTCACTCTCTCTCTGCCAGGAAAATGATACGGAAATCAAGAAAAACAAGGTGTTCAAGGTAGAGTTCCCTTGGCTGAGTCTTTTGGATCTATGCCTTTACACAGTCATGATTCCTTCAGATTCATCCACAGGGTTCAAGACAAAGACTTGAATATGGCAACCCCCAGTCCCTTTATTGGATGAAAGAGAGGCTAGAAATATAGCCAAGCAACTGTATCAGATTTTCATAGACATTCTCATTAATTAGCTATGGAGCTATGAAATCAAACCCTAAGTTTTGATTACAGCAGCTCTCACTTTCGCTATGTTGCTTCCAACCATTGACTTTGCCAACCACTGACCTCCATGATGCCTCCGTGCTGGAAATAGCACAGGGCTCCAGCATTCCCGTCAGGCCAGGGCTGGCTGACTGACTCCGGGAGCCGCCTCACTGCTACTCTCAACTGAAAAGCTAAAGGGCAAGGGAATGGAGGAAGACAATCGAAGATACCTAATGAGGAAACAAAACAACAACTACAACAAAGGAAAGCTGAGAATACAAAATTAACCAACAAAAATTGCTTGAATCCCTTTTCATTGCTCAAGTCCATGCTGGGAATTTTAGGAGATAGTAGATATACAACTCTTGTCCTTGCTCCTGGGTCCCTAAAAAAATTGTTATCTGTCCAACCTAGATTGAGCCTTCCACAGACATGCCAGAAGTCCATAATGGCGAAACTGGTGTACTCTAGTCCCATCTCCTTCAAGCGCCAATATTACGTTGTATCCTATCAGCTGTGCAATGCCGGGCAAGTTGCTTGAACTCTCTGTTCCTGTTTCTCCACTAGCAAAATTTAAGTAGGTGATGATGTCACCTTGCAGGGTGAATTAAATGACTTGACAAGCTGTGGGTGCCTACACAGTTCCTGCCATCTAGTAATACTGAGCAATGGTAGCCATCATGATTACACACTGTAAAAGGACAACATATTCCCATGTGCTATGGCAAAGCTCAAAAGTTAGAGACCTTAATCAACACCTGCATTTCCCTCCATAAGTTATAACAGCACCACTTATTCCATTGTCCCATGTGCCAGGTATCATGATAGCTAATTCAATGATGAGGAAGCCAGGGCCCCACGGCATGAAGAAGTCAGGGCTCTAGCTGATATCTCTCGGATGCCAAGCGCCAGGAGTTTCTTGATATACATATCCTCTGACCAATGGTTTTCATTCCCAAATATGTGAGCCACATGTGATTTCTCCAATAGACTATTTTCTTAAAATGATAATCAGAATAACAGAGGCGAGAGATGGAACCCAACGCTTGTCTATCTCACTGTCGCACTGCAAATCTCTGCTGATGGCACCTTCTAGAAATTTACTGAACCTTAATTTTTTTTTTTTTTTTAACCTGGCTTTGTTTTTCAGCTTATGCTGCTCTTGGCATTGTGGTGGAGGTGGCAGGTCAGGGGATGGAGATTTGCTGCTCTAGGGAACAGGTCCTAGGAAAAGCAGTAGCAACATGAAGCCTAGTTTATCTGGGAAACAATTGGGCGAGACCCTCCAGCCTTGTGGAAGATGATGTGTTTTCTTTTTGTTTGTTTCTGTTTGTTTTAGTTGTTTATTTGTTTGTTTTTGAGATAGGGTTTCACTATACATTTCAGGTTGGCCTTGAGTTTACTATATAGCCCAGGCTGACCTCAAACTCACAGCAATCCCCCTGTCTCAGCCTCCCAAGTGCTGGGATTACAGGGCTGGCCACCACACCCAGACAGATAACATGTTTTCTAAACCAGATGATTCCATGACGTATGTATGTACCCATTGTGTCTTTTGTCCCAAGATTCATACCAGGGACTAGGATCTTGGGAGCAGTAACAGGATTTCCACTCTAGGATAAAGCTGGGCCGGGCCAGCAATGATTATAGACACAGGGATTTAAGCCAGGAGAGAGGGAAGAGCCCAAAGAGGCTGGAGCCAAGGCCAGAGCCCAAGGAGCAAGGCCAGCTTGAGCTCCTGTATCTACCACGTGGCTTTACTACTGAGCAAGCTTCAGTCTGCTAAGCCAGGAAAGCCACAAACCAGCTGGTTGCACCCAGCAGGCAAGGCGCCTCTGTTCCTGGATCTCATGAGTAGAGTAATGGCAGCTCTCTCCCAAGGTGACAGTGAGACACAACCAATGTAAGAGAGGTGACGCTCCAGTGCAACGTCTGGCACACCATAGATGTCCCATACGCATGGGGTTCCCTCCTCCTGCCCCCAAAGACTACCCCAGGAACAAACAGAGATGGCTAGCACAGTAGGAGAAGGGACTCAGAGGCAGATGTTAAAGCTTCAAATACCTGTTCTGCCACTTATAAGCTGTGTGACCCCAGGCAAGTTCCCTGGCTCCTCTGTTCCTCCTTATCTGCAGAATGCAGATAATAAGTCCCTGTTGAGGATTTGTGAAAATTTAAATGTAAGAAGCTTAACAGTTCACAACAAGGTAACTCAGCCTTGAGTTCTCTTTGCTCCCCACCTTGAAATGCAATAACTCACATGGTTACTCTACAAGAGTTGTACGTTCTCCCTATTGTACCAAGGAGGTAACGTATGTGCAGGGGGCTTACACAGACTTCCCAGCCTCACCGGATCAGCAAACAGCAGCAATAGAAACAGAACTTTAAAATACCCTTTCAGAGCCTGGCCCTTTAGCCAGGCTTTGTTCCCCAGGGTTACCTGGTTTTGCTTGCTGGCTGGAACAAAGGAGAACAGGGCAGGAAACTTTGATCACTCCTGTCCTTCCTTCCTTGCTCTGCCGCTCTTCCCCCACGGGCACCATTTGTCCTCCTCTTCCTCATTCCAAGCCCATCTCTTATCTTCATCCACGTTTAGTGTGTGACACCACCCAAGATCTCCATTCCAATCAAATTTAACTTGGATGCGATGATTAAACCTAACTGGAGTCACATTCCTCCTTTATTTAGGTTTTATCATGATCCTCCCTGCTAGCCACTGGCCCAGAAGCTTGTCACTGTCCCTGTGGTCACCTGGAGATGATATATATGCACTTAGGATGGTGGGACGAGGTTACTGTGGTGCACAGCCACTGCCAAAAAATTTGTGCTCTCCAATAATGGAGCCAAGAGAACTTACCAAAACATGTAATTTCACCAAAAGACTCTGTTCTAAAACATAATATCAGACCAATATGTTTCCCTTGAAAACCTCTCCACTGAGGTAGGTGTCCAGAGACAAACCTGAGTAGCATGAAAGCCAGTGACAAGATCAGCAGTGCCTGACAGTGCAGAGCACAGTGTGTGACATTCTCGGAGTCCCGGGAGACCAACCAGGAAAAGTCACAAAATTTTAAAGCTCAAAAGAATACCAAAGAACGTTTAATCCAGTTGTTTGCAAGCGCTCTTGAAGTTCAGATTCTTTTGTCCCAATGAAATCTTAGCCAGGAGATTTATTTAAGAGCTGAGGTGGACCCACAGAGGACAGGGGAGCACCTAGAATCCACCCCATTCGCATTCTCTCCTTCCCATCAGTTCCCTGAGGTTCTTGGGGGCACAGTTTGGAAATCACAGTCCTAATCCCATTTCCTCCTTTCACCCCAGGGGAAGGAGGGGTGAGGGATGAAGCCCAGAGAAGCCACCTGGCTTGCCTAAGGTCACACAACCACATCAGCAAGACTAAGCAGCCCCCTTATCTGACCTCGACAGCTTCTCTGTGGCTTCTAAATCCTCAAATGAACTGCCTTTTATTTTTCCAGACATTTGTGTTCATCCTCATACCCTGTGTCCCTCCCCCCTGCAAAAAAATCTAACAAGCCAATCCCCATTTGCAACTTATATCTTGGGGCATAGGGTCCAGACACAGGCTGGACTGCTGGAGTGTGGTATAGGAGGCCAAGGCTCGCAAACACAATCCCACAAGTGACCCTGGACTCCATATCCACAGCTACATTGGGCTGTGTGCCTGCTGCCCAGGGTCAGTCCTAAACTGTGGGTGGTTCTCGGCAGGGCCCCTGAGAGCTGGCAGTTGAGGCAGGAGGCCCCTTGGCCTGTTAAATCTGGACACAAGCTAGCCACTATGCCCCTCCATCTCTCCATCATAAAACAGAGGCCAGGAGCGGGAGGCGGCGCCACGTGAGTGCTTCCAGCCGCTCAAGTTCAGAGCTGAATACTCTCAGGCATGTGGGGCTCTGTGGGGGCTTACAGTGAAAAGGCCCTGGAACTGGGCTGCTCCCTTCACCTGCTTGGAAAATGGCAGAGGCGGTGGAGAAGGGGGGGAGGGGAGGATCCTGAGTGCTGTGTTCTGGGAGGGAGACACCCTGCGCATGGTGGCTACCACTGGGCTCCCAGGTGCTTGGCTTCTGGGAGCCAGCTCCCGGAAGCCAGAAGGTTGGGCTGAGGAATCCTGGACAGGATCCTTAACTTGTTCAGAGTCCTACAGCTAAAAAATGACAGACCCAAAATTTGATTCCCAGAGCATCTTGCTGCAAAGCCTGTGTTCTTTTGTTGTTGTTGTTGTTGTTGATTTCTTGATAGTAGCCATTCTTTCTGCGGTGAGATGGAAACTTAGTGTTATTTTATTTATTTATTTATTTATTTATTTATTTATTT
>PVKN010027563.1:0-13494 GCA_004027915.1 Capromys pilorides | reverse complement strand
CAAAACTGGTATTTTTATTTTCATATCCATCGTGAATGGTAGAAAAAAAGTACATTTTAGTGGTATGTCTTAGCAGGTGAAGCATAATAAAGGACAGATTAGTCCAGATTTCTGTTCAGTTTGGCATTATTATTTGACAGTAAAGCCATGGAAAGAGCATTTCAAGATACTGCTCCCAAAGAAGGATTCATGAGCCTTTAAAAGTTCGTATTTTAGTAGATAAAATGACTTATTTGTAAGCCTATTGGTATTTTCAGGACAAGAAGTTAAGTGGTATGAATTTCTTATTTACCATGTGAGATAAAACTTTGTGTGCTCCCAGTTACATCCTTCTTATTTATAGGCTGTGCTTTCATGGTTCTCACATTCCAAACTTTAATGAACAAGGCCATATCTAATCTATTTGTGATCTCAACCTCTTATGCTTCATCTTTACGTGCTAATTTTTATTAGTTTTATGCAGAAAATGTGTTCCTGATATTTTGATTATCTTGTAGGTAGATTAAAAGAGTCGTGAATCTCAGAACTTTTTCCTTTCCTTGAAAGTTTACCTTGTCTTTTTCTTTCTTTCTTTTTTTTCAACCTAGTGATTAAATGGATAATGCTCTGGTTTATCTTTTGTTATGTACATTGAAGTATTCAACCGGGAGCCTTTAGAGTTTTTTCCCCAAAAATTTCTCAGGAGACTTAAAGACTGAAGAAAATCCTTTGAACATGACACCCAGAAGTATAGTTAGTTGAGCTTATGAAACAAACTGTAATATCAGCAGTTCAGTTTGATCTTTTCAAACTTTTTAGGTATGGTAGACATCCTAAGCAGTGTTTGTTCATCATCAGTAACTCCCGTTAGAGAGGCTTTCGTATTTTAGAGCAGTAATGGCAAATCTTTTCGCACTTTCTGCTTTGGCACACATGCCGTGGGTTTGCCACCACTGATCTGATGGATAAGTAACCGTGAATATTTATTATAGCATTTTAGACTTAGAAAGAGAATTTCTCTCTTTATAATTTTGTCAAATTGAAACATCTTTTTTGCAGGGGAGGCGCTTTACTAACTAGCCCCAGTGGACCAGGCTATCATATCATGTTGCCTTTTATTACTACGTTCAGATCTGTGCAGGTGAGTGATTTCTAGGGCTTCCTGATAGACAGGTACGACAGGAGTTACCACGCTATCGGGTGGAAATGGATTTTCCATTGCTTAAGAATGTTATTTATTTGAATGGAGGAGATAAGTTTGGAGTACAGTTGTCATAGCACGTATGATTTAGAACCACCTCGCTGCCTTGAATAAAATTAGAAGTATGAGCTAAGCAGCATGAAAGGACTGCCTCTGTATCAAGCAGATTTTCTATTGCTACTAGCAGAATAAAAACATGAATTAAGAATACAAATAGAAATAAAAAACAATGATTACTTGGTTTAGAATACTGCTTTGTTTCTGTACAGGAGGGCTGTTTGGCTATAGTTAACATGGAAGATCTGAAATTTTATGTAGTTGTCCTGCCTCACAATTTTTTGCCTGGTATATTAAATACAATTATATGTGGAACCTCAGTGACTGTGATAATTTGACATTGTACCAAAATATTTGAAATAAGTGTCTTATTAAAACGCATGTCTTGGCCATGGAAGATACTTAATAAATATCTTTTGACACAGCCAGATGATAAAATATGATTAGTCTGTGACTGCTTTTGCTAATTCAGTGTGATTAGAAGTCTTTGGATTCAGACATTTATCTACCATCTACTGCTAATTTTTCAGGAGTTAGAAAAGCTTGATGTTGTTTAATCTGATAATTTTAATCCTAGGCTCATTTAATTCTAAATGAGACCTTAATTGTGAATCACTAAATCCCCCCAGGTTTCCTTATAGCCCCCTTTTTAAGTGACTAAAAATTGTATCTTGAAATTAAACATAGTGTTCTCCAAATACAGATTTCCATATTTCTTTTCCATACTTATGTTATTCATTCTTGCCATGCTAATGCCGCTACTTTGCTCATCCTCTCTCCCTCTATTTTTTCTCCTGTTTTAACCTTACCAGCCTTTTTAGGACTCATCCCAGATTCCTTCTCTTCTGATATATATCTCTTACACTCTGTATTATGTTTGGCTTTTGGTCTTAGTAATATTGTCTTGTATTGTTCTCTAATGTGTGTGTGTGTGTGTGTGTGTGTGTGTGTGTGTGTGTGGTGGGGCAGGGGAGTCCCCAGAAAATCAAAGGCAAGAATTGTAATGCGTTCACATTTCTGGTCTTTCTAATTACGATGGAATTCGTTAAAGTGAGTTAATTTCTCAGAAAAAGAAAGTGATACAATGAACCTGGAGACTTTGCTCTTCATTAGTTGTGTGACTGATAAATCACATGTTACAGACTTAAAGAAGGGATTTTGATCACTTGACCTCACTACCAGCTTAAGCAGTCTATAACGATGTTAACAGTAGCATCATCTGACCTTTAGAGATCAAGGGCTTGTTTAAAGCCAAATATATCTGTCTACCTTCTTGAAGTTTAGTATATTAAGTAATAACTGTTGCAGGGAGATATAAAGAAGATATAGACAATAATACTAAACAGATTTTAGAGCTTAATTATATGTATAACAAATACAGTGTTTGTAATGTGTTGTAGTCAAACTTAGATGCAAATAAAATTAATATAAAGATTTCATCAATTAACGTACTTTGCATCTACAAAATATTAAATACTAGAGCCAGTATAACTAAGCAGAATGTTCTTTATTTAAAGTGTTCTTGGGTTGGCAGTGGCTCAGCAGTCTAAAGTACCTGCTTAAGCAAGCTTAGGCAATCGCAGGGATCAAGGTTCAATCCCCGGCACCACATGCTGCGCCAGTCCCACCCACAGGGCAATCTGAGCTGGCCGTAATAAAATAAATAAATAAAATAATAAAAATAAAGCGTTCTTATTAGCCTAAGATGTAAAAAATTGATTTCTAGGACATTTTGAACACATTGCAAGATAATATCCCTGTTTAAACAAATGGTTTAACAAACTTGACATTGAGAGGAATACATGTGACTGAAATCCTATATGTGATGTATAAAGATGAAGCTTAAGGAAGTTAAAACGTTCAGCCCATGAAACACATAAAATAAAGTAGACTCCTGTGTTGGATATCTGTCTGGTACTGGGGATTGAACTCAGAGTCTTTGTGCAGAGTTACATACCCAGCCTGTTTTCACTTCTATTTTGAGGCAGGATCTCGCTAAGTTGCCAAGGCTATGTTCAAATTTGCTATCCTCCTCTGCTAGCCTCCCAAAGTGCGGAGATGACAGGTGTGCGCTACCACACCAGGCTTGGACTCACAAAATAAATATTCTGTTGTATTTCGAGTATACTTTTTAGGAGTATAAAAGGATCATAAAAGTTAAGATAAAATATTAAAGACTTAACGTAAGCTGAGCTGTGTTTCAAAATTAGATAGGGCATATCCGTTAGACTTAAATAGAAGTATATATTTTACTTCAAGTTGGTGTGGAATGTGGAAATTGAATTAATGTATTAAAAGAAAAAAATTGAATTTTTCCCTAATATTTCCCATCACGCTGATTTTTCAACCAAAGACTTATGTTTTATTCTTTTCTGTCTTGGAATTTTATATCCGCCAAGCACATCCTTCTGCTATTAAGTATTGACAGCTTTCAGCTTTCATAGTCTTCACAAATTAACCTAAGTAAGTTGATCCTTTAACTTCCCAGCTGATTTTCTTTATTTTTTCTTGGAGTGCTAAATATTGAGCCCAGGTTGTGGTGCATGTATCACTGAATCACATCTGTAGCCTGACATTTTATTTTTTGAAAGTTTCAAATTTTATGGTTATGTATAGGATGAGCTAGAGAGTCCATATGCTCTAGCCAACCCAGGGCTCTCTACCTGATTACCTGATAGTATCATACTATTTTACTAGAATTCTCCACTTATATAAGCTATGCCTTATGCTTCAAGCAGCCTGAGCTGCATATGCATAGTATGTCTGCAGCTTGATGTGTCAGAATGAGCATATATTGGATTTAAGGTGTCCTTCTGCCTACTCTTATTTGTCCCTGTGTAGATCTAGCTTGTACCTTAGAGACCTTTTAAAACTATCGTTTTATTCCCTGTAATTTAAATCCTAACAGTTTAGTTTACATTATTTCATGCCTGTTCATAGGTTGCTTTGTAAGAATTTTATCTCTTGTGTTGGATTGTAACTTGTATGCAAACAGGAACCACGTTTCTTGTTTCTGTTTCATGAAGTGTGCTACTGTGTGCTTGTTAAGTGCGGTGTGTCTAGAGCATACTCATGAGGTGCTGAGCTCTTTGAGGCTTTTTAGAATACAATAGAAAGTTATTCTGGATTCAAACAAAGGTGTGTCGTGGCAAAGCAATTAAGAACTAAACTGTTTTTAATTGTGAGAGAAAACAGTACTGGTATTGATACTTGTATTAAAAAGAAAACTGAGGGAGCAAATGAGGGATCACTAGGTCCTCAGATAAAATTCTAACTAGCTTTTGAGAAAGGAGTTTGTTGTGGAATGCAAGGGCAGTTTTGAGACATAGGGCACTTGCATTCATAAAATAACTTTTCATCTTTAGTGTAAACAGTAATGTTAGAAGTTGAACCAAAGTTCAGAACAAAAATCCTAGCGATGATATCCTTGTGGGTGAGCTATTAGTTGTAATCTCAGGCCAATTTCAGGCAAATATGGACTCCTTAGGAAGTAATTTCTACTTCCGAGCAGGTTGAATATTGTATGAATCTTTTCAGTACATTTTTATTCATACCTTAGTTGTAAAATATTTTGTCTCAAGTCTCATTTGCACTAGGATATAAAAAGAAATGAATACTGTAAAAGCTGATCTTTTGGGAACTAACTTTGTAATGGAGCTCTCCTGTACTTACTCTCTGCAGCTCTCCAGAGGCTTGCCTCTGGGACCAGCAGTTCTTTGACAGTGTGTATCCTGAGTTTTGATGAGCTCTTTTTTCTCCCCTAGACAACACTACAAACCGATGAAGTTAAAAATGTGCCTTGTGGAACAAGGTAAGGTTTCTTTTTGCTGACCAACCTCTCTGTAGTTCTGATGGAATGTCTGTTCTTAAACCTGTGATTACTTAAACGTTTTCAGATACATATAACAGTAGCAGAGGAATTTCTGATCTGAGTATCTGAGCAAAGAGCAAGGCCTATCTCCAAATAGGAGCTCTGCAAATTAAGAACTAGTGGGCTGGGGAGATAGCTCAGTAGAATAAGGGCTTGCCTGGCAAGCGCAGGGTCCTGAGTTCAATCCTCAATACCGACCAAAAAAAAAGACACAGATATAAAATATTTGCTTTATAGTCTCCCTAATGTAAGAACTCAAGAAATAATAAAAATAAATAAATAGATAAAATAAAATTCTGAGAAAAAAACTAAGAACTAGTAAAGTGTTATTAAAATAGAAAAAAGTGGAGTTATGTAAATAATGTCCTTTGACCATTTTTTGTTCCAAATATAGTAATATACATACTCTGTACAGTTCCTCATTTAACAAACAATTCATGTAATGACCTAGTTCCAGAACTCTAATTCAGTCATTAGAGGAATGTCTGCATATAAAGTACCTACCTGATGCTTGGCCCAGAATAGTTGCTTAATAAAAGCAAGTTTACAAACCTACCTCTTTCTCATCTGCAGCACTAAATGCCGTCTACTTTAAAACTTCTCAATCCCCAGTCCCACAAAAAGAAAACAAAAAATGTAGAATTTGATTCAGTAGATCTGGCATAAGCCCCAAGAATTTGCATTTCTAAGAATAATTCCTGGGGGATGTCGCTGCTGCTAATCTTAAGACCTCACTTTGAGAAGTGTTGCTCTAAAGAGGCTTAGGGAAAGAAAAGCAAGCAAGGTCCAGGTTATTTCTACAGTATATTCACTACACTTGAATTATATTAAATGAAAAATATGGCGTTCATAGTATTGTTTAAATTGACTGTTTTAAGTGACCTAAAACATTACTATTCTACAATTTCACTGGGTTCGGTTGGCCAGCTCAGAAGTAGAAACAGTGATGTAAAGGCCTGATGAAGGAGCTCAGCGGTCATGCTGGCCAGGAAGCAGGAAGTGAGGGGAGGGGCCAGAGGCAGAAACACATCCTTCTAAATCATACCTCCGTTGATCCACTTTTTTCTGTATTTAGGACAAGGTCTATAGGGTCTGACTGCGTAGATTGGACTTGTAGTGATTCTTCTGTTTTCAGCCTCTTAAGCACTGGGATTAGAGGTGTGTGCCACCATGCCCGGTCTCAGTCACCTTCTTAGCAGGCCTCGAGGATGGAGCCGACATGACAGGTTGGGGATCAAACCCCAGCTGCTGTACTCTGCCTAAGCAGGTGCTTTAGTCCACTGAGCTATCTGTCCGGCCCTAATGATCCACTTTAATCAGGCCCAGCTTCTTGAACACAAGACTTTGGAGGACATTTTAGACTTAAATCATAACATACTTTTGTAACAGGACCAAACTTTGCATGTTTTAAGTTAATATACGTTTGTCATGTTCTCCCTCTCATTAACTCTTATGGTTTCCCTTGGTCATGGGTCATGCTTTTTCCGTTTGTTTGTTTTTAGTGGTGGAGTCATGATCTATATTGACCGAATAGAAGTGGTTAATATGTTGGCTCCTTATGCAGGTATGTTACCCGCTATTTTGTTTTTATAGTTATAACTAGAATATTTGTAACTGAGAGATTCCCTAGGAAATAGGAAGATACTTTTGAAGTTTTCTGACTTCATTGATTACTGGTAAATACAAAGGAATAAACTTTGGAACTTTTTTTTAATTTCTAGGGAATGAATTTAGAAATAAACACATGTTCAGGAGAGAATTGACTTTCTGCGACTTTATGAGTTAGTCGTCTTAAGCTTAGTGTCTGTATGAGCATGATAGTTATTATTTTTCAATGAAAAGATGAAATTTTATCAGCATAAGTGATAATTTGCTTTCATGTTAGAAATCTGTTCACTGATAAATTCCTTGGATCATACTGATGTGTCACCATAAGAAGTCTTTCCTACTTAAAGATTTGCTATAACTTGAGGAATAAAGTCCTCAGTATGTAGAAAACATTTTCTTAGTAAAAATTGAAAACCCACAGAGATACAGGGTTAATATTTAACTCAAAAACTGAAATTGCAACTTTGGAAGAAGATCAGCCATTTTATCTTTTCCTGGTTGCATGTAGGGGACATTTCATTTGTCAAGAACAACTGGAAAAGAGGAAGTTATATCCTTCACATTCAAGAGTTATAACTTGAGAAGTGATACAAACAAAATAGTTACGTTAGAATCACAGAGTTTTGCAGTTGGCCTTTAGTATCTGTGGGTTCTACATCTATAGATTTCAACCACACATCAAATATTCAGGAAAAAAATTGCATTTGTAATTTTTTACAAACATGTACAGACTTTTCTCTGTCATTATTCCCTGAACAATATAGTATACCAACTGTTTACATAGTGTTTATATTGTGCTAGGTATTATAAGTTATCTAGAGTTGATTTAAAGTATATGAGAGAATGTGTGTAGTTTATGTTATGTAAGATACTTAAGCATTTGTGAATTTTTGTATCCCTATGAGTTGGTGAAACCAATTTCCCATGGATAAAAAGGAACAAACTGTGCCTTTCCTGCTCACAAATTGTGAGAATTGATTATAATTGAAAATGGAAAAAAGAGAAAATTGTTTTTTCATCAGAGAAAAGAGGACATTGTTAGATCACTAAACTATTAAAAGCTATCAAGCTAAATAACTTACCTCCCAATTATTTATTGATGACCTGTCCATCAAGTGTGATGTGGAATCAGGTTGCATCTGTCTAATGTCCAAGTAGTAAGGCCAGTGGAGCATATTCTGGTGTCTACAGACAAAATACAGAAGACAGCATGTATTAGTAGTTAAAACACAACCCATAGTGGTCTTGGTATGTACCTTTTGGGATATTTCTGAAATTTTGGAGGTCTGTGTTTCCAGATATGGAAAATTAGGAGATGTTTTTTGTTGAGGATAAGTGCTAATGCATGTAAATGCCTCATATAATCTAGTCCTTTTAACCTGGTATCTTTTTTCATAGCCTTTATTTTTTTTAAAGTTTATTTTATTTTATTTTTTTTAAACCTCATTTATTTATTTATTTGTGTTCTGGCCGGCTCAGCCTGCCCTGGTGGTGGGGCTGGCGCAGCACATGGTGCCGGGGATGGAACCACAGTTCCTGTGGCTGCCCAAGCTTGCCCAAGCAGGCACTCTAGACCACTGAGCCATCTCGCCGGCCTTTTTTATAGCCTTTAAAAGCTACCTTTAAAAAAAATGCTCTTCTCCAGCTGCTTCCTTCTTGTATTCTCACTGTTCCTCAATTAATTCAATCCTTCTTTATCTCTTGGCTAAAGTTTTATTTTGCAGTAGTTGTCTTAACATTTTCGCTGCCTCTGCTCTCTGTACTTTTCAGTTCATCTTCACACTGCTGTCAGAGAATAGATCTGTGTTATGCCCTTACTTGAAAACGTTAGTAGTTCTTTGTTAACTCCAAAATAATACATAGTTTCCTTAGTATGGAATTTGAAGTTTGCACATTAGTATTCTGAATGCAAGAATGTCGGGAAAATTGAGCCCAAGGAACATGTCAAGGTTTGTAAGTTATGTTTTATATTTTCACTATTTTATTTACACTTTCGCTTGTGTATACTGTACCACTCTAAATTTTATCCTAAAGGATTCAAAGATACCTGGGTCATTGTTGGGTAAAAAAAATATGGGTTGTACCTCTCTTCCAGTGTTTGATATTGTGAGGAACTATACTGCAGATTATGACAAGACCTTAATCTTCAATAAAATCCACCATGAGCTGAACCAGTTTTGCAGTGCCCACACACTTCAAGAAGTTTACATTGAATTATTTGGTAAGCTTCTTATTTAAATATGTCAGTTGTCAGTTAAAAATCTTATTTAGTTTATTTACTGATGCTATAATACTAAACTTTGTGTTATTTGAATGTTTCTTCTGAATTATAGAGGGATTGTCTTAAAATACTTTTTATCTTAAGCTATAATTACTTATATAACTTCATGGAGGTTAGAAAAGCTATTCTGGTTTTGCTGAAATAACTTACTCGTAATTAGTCTTGATGCTATTTTAATAGATAGTTTAAGGAAATTTATAACGCTGTGTTTAGGACTAAGAGGACTAACAGGATTAGCATGTAGTTGTATTCATAGACTTATTACAGCCAAAGGATGAAAAACAAAACCAGGAAAAGGTATATGAGTGGAGTCAGTAGGAAACCAGATACAGGCTTCCAAGAGGCACAATGGCGTCAGAGTATGAGCTTATGTTCTCCCAGTAATAACTTGTGGTGACACAAGTGAAATATTGTCTACTAAGGACTTACTGAAAACTCAGTGCCCAGAGCTTTTACTAGAGGCTGGTCATGTGGGCACCTTCTACTTAGCATGGACCAAACTTAGCAGGCTTACACACGGAAGCATGTGTTTAGCTTAACTGCATTGTGTAAGCCACAGTGAGCCACTAGTATCCGTTTTGGAGAAGGTAGAAACAAGCCCCAAATCCAAGTTTCCAGGTGTCAGATATTAACCAGTTTACAAACTGGTTTTCCTAAGGGTCACAGTCTGAGGCCTGGAATACATTGTTGCCATTGGTTGTTCACTTCTCCCTCTTGGAATTTTTAGTAAATTAAAGTGGGGCATAAGAATGGTTAATCATTTCAAAACCTACCTCTCTGATTATCCTGTCTATAATTGATAACTATTGCGTGGCATATGAGGAAATGAATTTTTCTTGATTTGTTACATTGCTGGTCATCTTAATAATGAAAGTACCAGTGAAGTGAATAGAAAGTCATGGATCAGGGCCGGTGAGATAGCTCAGCAGTCCAAAGAGTCTGCTTAGGCAAGCTTAGGCAACTCCAGGGACTGCAGTTCGATGCCCGGCACCACATGCTACGTGAACCCCACCCTTAGGGCAGACTGAGCCGGCCATAACATAAATAAAGTTTAAAAAAAAAAAGTCATGGATGATAGGACCAAGTGAAGTGACAGCATTGTCACTATGTTGTATATGCTTCACAGACTTTCCTGTGAACTGTTTCTCTGTAAATCAGGAAGGATAGTGTCTCAGTTACTCTTCTCGCTGCTGGAACAAAATACCCAACACTCAAATTGAAAGAAGGAAAGGTTTACTTAGCTCACAGTTCCTGGAGGTTTCAGTCCACACTCGGTGGACTCCACGGCAGACTGGCACATGGCAGAGGGCAGCAGTTCGTGGTGGTTGAAGGCAGCAGAACAGCAAGAGCAAAGGGAGGAGTAGCAGCACCAATGGCTACAGGGAGAAGACTCTCTCTCTCTCTCTCTCTCTCTCTCTCTCTCTCTCTCTCTCTCTCTCTCTCTCGTATACATTCAGGCTATCCACTCCAGGCTGTGTGTAACACTCCCGTAATCCCAGAAGTACTCACACCTGTAATCCCAGCTTAGATCATGAATTAATCACATACTGTAGAACTGTGCCTCAAAGGCTTTCGGAGGACAGATACACAGAAAGCATAACAAATAGTAAGGCAGAGGTTGACAGGAATGAAATTTAGTTATTCTAAAATTTGAGTAGATTGACTGAAGATAATTTCCTTTTTTATGAGACTCGGGGATGCATATTATAAACTTCAAATTAAGATACTAAAGTTCTAGATTCTTTGCTTGTTCAATAAGCAATTGAATTGTATTTCTACAAGAAAAATTTATACAAAGTTACCTAAGTGTATTGGATAAACTTCTGTGGGGTAAACGTAATAAAGCTGCTTGTCATCTTTCTAGTAGATAATTGCTCATACTTTTCTACCACACAGAAGAAAAACTGCTTCATGGGTCTTGTATATGAGAGATTTTATTCTTCTAAAGACTAATACTGTGAAGACTTCAGATCTCATACTGACTGGTTTTGTTTTGATATTAATATGAGGTTTTAAAAATGAGTATAATGAGATGTATTGTTACTGGCTTCAAAAACAGATCAAATAGATGAAAACCTGAAACAAGCGTTGCAGAAAGATTTAAACATCATGGCCCCAGGTCTCACTATACAGGTAAGTCCTTTTCCTAGGAAAGTGCCCTAAGACATTTTAATTTGATGCCCTTTTCGTTTGATTATTTAGCAATTATTTAAATGAAGTGCCGTGTTCCTTTTTCCAACTTAATTTTAGGTCTCTGCCACAATGAAAAACAGACTTTTATAGCTTACCATGGGTGACATTTTTTAAATGTACTCTTAGAGGGATATTTAACAATATATATATATATATATATATATATATATATATGAAATATATATATGAAATATATATATGAAATATATGTGTGTATATATATATATATATATATATATATATATATATATATATACATACATACACACACACACACATAATTTTTTTTTTGTACCAGGGATTGAACTCAGGACCTTGTCCTTGCTAGGCAAGCACTTATTCCACTGAACCAACTCCCTGGCCCCCTATTTAGCAATAATTTAAGTAAAGTACTGTGGTGGTTTATAAAATACTTTTCTCAATTTGACTTTTAAGTTTTTGCCAAAATGAAAAACTCTTGTAACTTACCAGGGATGACATCCTTGCGAACTCATAGAGGGAACTGATGCCCTAAGGCTTTTACAGGGAAAAAAATTCACATTTGTACTCTGCATTCCTAAGTGCAGTAGTGATTATTGATCAGTGTAAGAACAGGCTTTGCTGTCTGTCAGTAAAATTATGAAAAGGAAGTTCAAACAGTTAATTCTGACCAAACTAGGTAACAAAACCATTGGTTGGTAAATTCTTTGGAAAATCATTGCTGTAAGAAGATAGACATCTCAAAGGAGTGTGCCTAGGACTGTGGTTGAGATGAGATATTAGATAGCTCTGGAAAAATTAATTGGATTTACATGGAGGAAAGAAGTGAGAAAGTATTTCAAGTGAATGGAATAATCTGAGTTAAGCAAAGTGACGAATTAGTGGTGATAAGAGCAGTAGAATTGGGAGATAGGATGAGATGATACTCTGCTTTTCTGGGTCATTGTGTTTTCAGCTTGTGAGCAGAAATCAATTCATGGATTATAAGAACAATTTTAGTGGGTCATTTGTTCCTAGAATAGAATAGGAAAGAAACGTATGTGGTAAGTGTAAGTGCCTCAAGTCTGGGAGTGGGCATTTTTGCATGTTGCCACAAAATGCAATGGTCAGTAACATTTGAAGCCCCTGCTTTAGATCTAGATTACCCTAAACGCGGTAGCATGGCTTCTCTGGCATCCTTTTTCATAGGCCCTAAGAGATCAGTTGGCTGTGAGCATTACTGTAGCTAAAGGTAAAGTTTTGTCAGGCATCCCAAGTTTCTTAATTCTTTTTGCTCAAGGGCACTGATACTCAGTGATGGTGCCAGGCATGGTGGCATATCTCTATAATCCCAGCACTTGGGAGGCTGAGACAGGAGAATCACTGAGAGTTCACAACCAGTCTGGGCTACAAAATGAGCTCAAGGCCAGCCTGTACTCAAGGCAAGGGCCTGACTCAACATGCCAAAAAAAAAAAAAAAAAAAAAAAAAAAAAAAAAAAAAAAAAAAAAAAAAAAAAAAAAAAATAGTATAAGTGATAATGTGTGTGCTTTGCTTAAATGAGACTAGAAAGATGGAGTAGGCGCTCCCTATAGCCTGTTCCTGCTGGTCTGTTTCTTAGGTGCCTGAGGATGAGCCACCAAAGTTAAGGCTGATTTGAAATTTCCAAAAGAACTATGTGAAATCCTCTTGGTTGTCCAATCATTTGTGGCCAGAGTAGCTGTAGAATTTTAAAAATAATTGTAGGGACTCGTTGGTCACACTGTGTTCTCTGGGGAAGAACAGCAGTGGGTGTGAGGAAAAGATAGGTAAGAGACAACAACAGCTAGGTCAGGTGGAGGCCTCTTTACCAGATGGGAAAAGAGGACTGACCAACAACTGTAAGGGTGTTTATACTTTTGCAAAGTTAGTATAAGGAGATAGAAATTGTCCAGGCAGGATATTTTTCTCAAGACTGAGGTAGCTTGACTAATTTAGGCATTATGGCCTTGTGTTGCCCCCACATGTATGAGCAGTTTCCAGCTTAAGCTGCTGACAAGGATAGCATAATTGGAAATGTCAAAGATTCTTAGATTTTGCCAAGGTTGCTTATTGGAACTATAGCTCATTCCTTTTAACAGCTACCCAGAATTGTTTGCCTTATATTACTTAGTCATTTATTCCCATTTTTTGATATGAATAAAGTACTGTAGTATTTGTGATAGGTCTTTATTTGTACAAATTATCTTTCAAAGTGATTGTGCAAATCCATGTTCTTCTCAGCAGTATATGCAAATATTTGTTTCCATATGGCCTCACCAGGATCACAATCAGACATGCTAAGTTTTGCCATGTAGATAAGTATGTA
>PVKN010027562.1:0-13483 GCA_004027915.1 Capromys pilorides | reverse complement strand
TGTTCTCTTTACCTTTCTGCATTTGTTCCCCTACTTTAGATGCTATTAATTTAGACATGTATTTTTTTTCTTCAGGGGTTATTTCTGTTTTGGTTTCCTCTATACATTTCTGCAGTTGTTTTTCCACTTCAGATTCTATTAATTCATGCATTTCTTTTCTTATTTCAGATGTTATCTCTGATCTGAGTTGCTCTACTCATTTCTGTAGTTGTCTGTCTACCTCGGATTCAGAGTTTTTGGCTGCATGATTCCCATTTTCTTCCATCGTAGCGTCTCCTGTGTTTGATTTGGTTGGGCTTGGGCCCTGTGACTGCATCTTACTCCTTGTTATTATCATTTTGTATGGTAGTGATCTCTGTACTTTGGTGAAGTTATGCTGGTAGTGCCTATGGGAGTTTGGTCTTGATCCACCAAGCTTGTTCCCCTCCAATCATGCCTGACTGCGAGTTGGAAGTCGCACTGCTGGCTGCTGTGAGGCCCTGTGAGTCAGGACTGTGGGTGGAGTCGGAGCTCTGGAGTTGAGGAGTCTGAGGATGGACATGCGCTGACAATCCTGACCTGGCAGACTTGCACAGGCCAGATGGGATAGTGGATGGGTTCAGGACTTGAGCTCCGGTGGGAAGAGCCGGGAGATGGAGGCGGGCCAAGGGTTCTTACCCAGCAGGCGTCGGGGCTGTAGCTCAGGCAGGAAGACTGGGGCTATTTAATAAATACAGCTGCAGTGAACAGTCATTACCCCTGTGTGCCAATATCATGTTCATTTATCTTGGGTAAATGCCTAGCACTATGCAAAAGAGTTTGGGCAGAGTGAATGAACTTTGGGAATGGCATATAGCAGGCATCTTCCTATAGCTGCAGGCTCTGCGTTGCCTGATCTCACTGTCCAGGTGTGTTCAGTGTGCATGCCAGGAGGACCAAGAAGGCTCTGCCCAGATGTCTTATAACAGAGGGTCCTGGCTCTGCCCCCACTCCCAGATGCCTTATCTCTGAACCTGACTCCCAAGCCCATGTGTGCAGTGAAATCACCTTCTGAGCCTTGACTTTCTATCCTTTACTCTGCCTGAGAACCCTTCTGAGAAGGAGTGAGTGGGTGAATGAGGCCCTGTGCTGCTGTAAGCTGCTTGCAAGTAACTGTGTGATGCCTTTTTCCAGATGTGAGAGTTTGAGCCTGATTTAACAGTCAGTCTTACTTTTTTCTATGTAACAGCTATTACTGCTATGTAGTATATAAGATAGGCATCACCTTTCTCAGGAGGTTTCTCAGCAGTAAGAAGATAAATTATGTTTTCAAACATCAATGCAGTACTTGAGTCATAAGAGATGTTTAACAGATGTTCTTTTAGTGTCTCTTAGACTCTCTTATTAAATCAAGGAAGTCTAGAAGTATCTATACTATAGTGGAAAATATTGTGCATAAATATGTGAGAATGTGCATACACACACACACATACACGTGCACACACACACATACACACACACACACACACACACACACACACACACACCAACTCTAACCAGAATCAGCAATGCTATCTGAAGAGTTTTTAAAAAGACATTAAGAAGTATTAGATACCTGATTCTAAATTTGAGGATAAGTAATGTTTGCACAAGCAGGAGGAGTGGGCCTAATATGTCCTTGCCTCTCAGAACTCCAGACACACCTGGTGCTCATTTTGAGCCTTTCTTGGAGGGTGTGGCCTTAGACAGCATGTCATGAAGTGTGACTGAGATGAATGAGAAGACACAACCACAAACTAAGCTTGCATGAGATAAGTCACAACCCATGAAGATCAAGAGGTCCTAATAATAATCAAGAGCTTAGTGTCACTAAGTTAGGGGTGGTTATTAAAAGGTCACGGGTAATGGAATCTTCCAATAAGCTTCCAAGCATGAATCTCCAGGGTCAGAAGCTCATGCATATTAAAAATACCATGAATATCTCTAGGAAAGGCAGTGTGCAAGGCTAACATACATCTGTGCCTGCAGGCACTTCAAGCTGGATGAAAGAGACAGACACATAGGCAAATGATCAGTAAGCAGAGTAGAAAGGGTGAGCACAGGGACCACCAAGGATGGGCCCACGTGCATGAGTGCAGACAGTCAGAAAAAAATCTCTCTCAGGAATGTATTGGCTTAGCAAAATCTTGAGGAAAGAATTTCCAAGAGAAGGAAAAACGGAAAAATGAAAAGCAATATTGTACAGCAAAGAAAAAAATATGCAAAATCACTATTTCAGAGGACTTTGGGACTGAGCATAGCACGAAGAGATTCCCAAGGCAGTCTGGTACTCTTTACAAAGGGTATGGCGCACTGTCTTCAGCCTGGAGGACAGATATGGTGTGTCATGGAAAGGCAGCTCACTCTATGTGTGTCTTAGTGCAACTTAAATGCTAAACATAGTAAATAGCTTCATCCAGTGAGTTTGATGATCAACTATGCTAAGAGAAATGTTTACAAGCTGATAGTATTTCTGAAGGATTCCTGGTAGAAGGTGACAGTTTATGTGTGTGAAGGGCTTTGTGGTTTGGGAAGACCGGAGGCCAAGGCCTGGGGACCTGTCAGAAGGCTGTTGCCATAGAAAGCCCAGGTCGGGGCCTGGCAGGACAAATCAGGATGAGAAGAGGAGGAGGAGGGCTCTACCACATTCACACGTGCGATTGGCAACTGGTGATGGCAGTTGATGGAGTGAGCGAGAAGACAGGGAGGAGGAGAGGGCTTGAGTCAGATGCTACAGTGCACATTGGGGCTGTCAACTAGGACAAACAATGACAGATTAGGAACAACAGAAAGTCCCAATTGTGAGGAAAATGGAGGCTGTTTTTGTTACATGAGGAATGAGGATTGCCATTTTAAAAAATCATAGAAATTAAATTAATGACAAGCCAGGATAGGAATATATTAGCTTCTGAACAGGATGATTTATATCAGTAATAAAAATGAAACTCCTGAAAATAAAGAATAAAAGACACTAAGTGGAGTAGAAATATGACCTAAGGCTATAAATAGTCGACAGGCAGATGAAGAAGTCTACATTATAGCACATTTATTAAAAATGTTCAAGCTCAGTAATTAAAAATGTCAATTTAAATAATTGAAGGTATAATTTTACGCCATCAGAAAAATTGTGAAGAAGTCTCATTTGAAATGTTGGAGGAGATGTAGGAGAAGGAAGCCCTCAACTGCTGAAGTTCTGCTAGGCCACACTGGTGCAGCTCTAATGGGAAGACTGTTATAACCCATGAAAATAACAGTGAGCATAGCTCAGCCCACAGAGAAGCTGCGAGTGCAAGGAGGCTCTTCTCAGTTTTGCTTGTGATAATGTGTGTAAGGAGGATCCCGGGTGCACCCAGTGGGTGCGTGGACACACACTGGGGTTCAAAGAAAATGACAAGCTCATGCAGCCATATGGCAAGGCTCTAATGGCTCTGAGTGGAATGTGAACACAATGTCATTAATTTGAAATGCATACCCTGAGAACAGCCCTACACATATTGCAGGATACTTGCACCTATGGAAAATCTCAGACACATTGCAGCAGTTACCTATTGGGAAAGTAAAGAATGGCATTAAAGAAGATGAAGGATGGGAAGTAAATCAAAAGGAGAGAAAAATTGTTGAACATTGACATGCATGACCTAAAGGATAGGTACACTAAAGTCCTTCTCCTGAGATTTCGACACCTTCAAGTAAAGATCAGAGCTGAGAACAGAATGGGTGTAGCAGAGATGTTTATAAACTTGAATTCAGCCTGACTGTGGGACAGTAAGTGGTGAGAGTCAGGAGAGAGCTTGGAAATGAAGAATGTGGAGACACCACAGGCAAAGGTTAAGGATCCAGGAGCTGGTCTTACCCATCCATAGTGGCTGGGACAGGAGTGGAGGGCGGTGCTTGGGTAGATAGGAGAAAGGGAAGAGCATAACTCATGATACAAGGGGAAGGAATTTCCCAGGCGAGCCAAAGGGGCAGCATCTGAAATGTAGCTTAGGCACCCCATAAAGGAGCTCACATGAACTTTTGGATTTAGTTGCAATGGTATTGCTCTTATCATCAAGTGGTCTGTGAAGTGTAGGTTTGGATAAGAAGAGCCACTGAGGAGCTTCTGGAGTTCTTTTGCCTTTTAGGTACGTGAATCAATTCTCAAATTATTTCTCAGCACATCTCACTAAGACCCGAGTCCACAAAGTAGGCACAGCCTCATATGTAGAAAACCAGGGACTCACTGGTCCAGGTTAACCAACATGGTGAGAACTTTGAAATTCATTTTTCTGGCTTAAACACCCCACCAGCTTCGACTGCAATTTCAACCCAATCCTGAATCTTCTAGATCAAACAGATCTTCAGTAGCATGGTACATGTAATATTGATCATTCTAGGAGTAAGGGTCTTTTCCTTCCTTGGGGACAGTCTAGCCAAGGCCGAATAAACTCTGGGTGATGCCACAGGGGATTATCAAATTATCAAATGAGAGTTGGAACAAATTACCTTCTTGTTATTTTGACTCTATAGCCATTGTATCATCTAATTATTTCTCTTATTTTGTTGAAGATGTCCTTTCTGAGATCAGCATTTCTCATGACATTGATTGTTTTAATATCGTCTGCTGGGAAAAGACTTGGCAGTTTTTCAGAGTTCAGGAGCAGTCAGGGAAAATACTCTGTGTATGATATGCCAGACTTTTTATTATAATCCTGGCATATGAGCACCAAAGGACTTCTTTGAGAGATGGAAGTCAAGGCACAGAAGGGGAAGGGCCTCATCTCCAAAGACCCAGGAAATTAGCTGGAAAAATGAAGGAGCTTGTTTGTGCTATGTCTCTGGGCAGTGTGTAATGCTCTTTACCAGGGCCCATCCTCAAAGCAGTATGACGGTACTTGCTGCTGGCTGGCTTTGTCCTGCCCTGAGCTCTCCACTTGTGAATCCTCCCCAGCGTGTCCTGCCCTCTAATTACTGGGCACATATGCACATCTTTCTAAGCTCTGTCTAGGGTCAGGTATGCTGACCACTTCTGCAAACCTCAGTATCTGGACATGATTCTTCTTCTCTGTAGCCACCACATTTTTGGCTCTATGCAAACTTCTATCCCACCTACTTGAAAAGTGGCTGGATTTGGTTAGGCACCTGTGGCAGACTGACATTTGGTGGTCAGCTTGGAGCACCCAGCTGAGCTGAGCCATTGTGGTGCTGGATGTGGGAGGCCACCTAGGGGTTGTCACCAACAACATTAAAGTAAGCTAGCTGAGAATATTGTACCACTAATTTCTGTCAGGTTTTTTGCAAGTAGCAGTTAATATTTTAAATTTTTTCTTTGACTAACACTATATGCTAATATCTGCAACCTGAGCAACTACATTGTTGAGGACAACAATGTGCAATATGACAACCACAGTTGAATACTTTGCATCTTGTTCTTTTAAATATATACTGTCTTTAATGTCTCCTCTATTATTATTTTTATACTCTCTTTAAAATAAATTTAAAAAGAAAAAGGATTTTTTTTTTTTTTTTGGTGGAACTGGGAATTGAACTCAGGTCCTTGACGCTTGCCAGGCGAATGCTTGTTCTACTGAGTTATCTTTCCAGGCCTCAAAAGGAAATTTTTAAGATTTATTGAAAGGAAGAGTGAATGTTTAATTGTTTGATCAATCATGCATATCTATATCTGGCTGTGCAGCAAATTGGCTAACAATACATAGCAACTATTGTTAATATCCCATTCTTGTTCTGAAATTCTGTGCCATTTGTACTCTTATATTGCTTTGTTTCTTTCCTTGTTTTTGTTATCATCCTAGTTTTTGCCTTGTTTTTCCTCTTTAAAATAAAAAATAATAAAATAATAAATCTAAATTTAGAAAAGAGAACTGGAAAAGAAGAAAATGCATTGTCAGGAAGCTGTTGGTTCTTCTGGAGGACCTTGTCATGCTGGCTTCCCTGATATGAACACAACTGTTCTCATGTGGAAGAGCTCTGAACTTTGTTGTCCCTAAGAATGGCTGTGGTTTACTTTGGGGGAGCCCTGGTCCTTATTCTCAGTGTCACTTTCTGGCTCCAGTGCAGACACCCCAGCCTGTTAGCACAGATCCTTTATCCTGCTGGTCCAGGCTTCCTAGCTTTCACCACTGACCTTTGCGCTTTCCAGCATAAATCTGTGAAACAGACCTGCATGAGGCATCAGCTCTTGGTCTTCAGCTGGTCTCTTGCAGAACACTGCTGTGGGGTCCAGGCCCTCAGCTGGGTTCTGTGGGTCTTGGTGTGTGGAACAGATCTCCTGCCCACTCATTCTGTGACACTTTGGGTGATTATTACAAAATAATACTATGAATATGTCCTGCTTTGTTTCCCTTGTAAACCATGATTACAGAAGCACTTGAAGAGCATCTGAAGGACCATGCCTCTTGGTTGAAGCACCTTTCTGTAGATGCCTAGCTCATGAGTACTGCAAACACTCAAACAGTGCTTGATGGGTCACTAAATGACAAAGTCAACTATGGTAACTTAAACAAGAGCAACAAACTTACAAATCATCTCTTAGGTTCACTTCCAACCTTGAAAAGAAGAGTGGAAAGTGTGCATTGCTGTTGATAAGACTCTATGTGATCTGGCCAAGCCAACCAGTGCAGGTGATGCACACTTTCATTGCAAGCTGTCTCAAGGACATAGGTAAAAATTTAGTCTTCTAAAGCAAGAAGAGATTATAGCTTTAATAAAATTTATGGACATAAACATATTACATCTCTTTTAGTACAAACGTGCATCATATGAGCATGTCTTTATTGAACTACCTGTTAAGTAATGGGTTAGACTGAAGCTTTTGCTTACCATCTTCCAGTATTGCTACAATGCACCTAAAACCTTTCTACACCACAGATGGAGGCACCTCAGGATGGGGGGCTCCCTGGCTCTCCTGAAACTCAGCCTCACTCCTTCTCTGCAGACCGGGGCCAGACTCGCTCAGGCTGAATATACCCACCTTTGCATTTTCTCCCCGACTCATGCATACCTAGTACACTAACATGCTTGGTTCCTTTCATCCCTCTGGGCTCCTGGATTTGGTGAGAGTCACAGTTCCAGAAGCAGGTAACTTCCTACTCTTACTCAGCCTCCTGTGCTTGTGGAATTCTGTGTCTCCTTCTCTTTCTGACGTTGCATCCGTCTCCAGCAGAGGACGGTGCTGGCTGCCTACCACTGTTTGCTGCACCTGCACATGGTATATGGCACATGGTGGAAAGTCATCAAATGCAAGCTGAAAGAATGAGAACATAGGTAGAATGTATACTCATACAAGTTGGCAAATATGCATTAAATTATTTATGCTTGTCATATCTAAGAATGGAATAAATATGAACTTTTTTGGCAATACCCAGTGAACAGTATGTAGGAGCAAACTTGAACTTTGTGAGAATCAATTTTAAAAAGTCATCTAGTTTTTTATTTATTTATTCTAATGATTAACTATTTTTTCTCCTGGAATTGAGATCTAGAAATGGTCTGATGAACATTTAAACAAAAATAGAAATTTTTTTTTTGCTGGTGTGCTTGATATCCTCAAAAGCTTTAGAAGCACAAGGAAAAGAAAAATATCCTTAGGGCAGGTGAGATAGCTCAGCAGACTAAAGCACCTGCTTAGGCAAACTTAGGCAAGTGCAGAGACCATGGTTCAATCCCCAGCCCCACATGCTTTGCCAGCCCTGCCCTCAGGGTAAACTAAGCTGACCAGAGACCAGGCACAGTGACACATGCCTGTAATTCCCGCACTAGAGAGGCTGAAAGCAGGACCACCAGCAGTCCAAGCTGCATAATGAGATAACCAAATACAAAAGAAAAAAAGAAAGAAAGAAAGAAGAAAGAAAGAAAGAAAGAAAGAAAGAAAGAAAGAAAGAAAGAGAGAAAGAAATACTACCAGCAAAAGAGTCAGCTGGCATATCCAACCTCCTTCTTTTGCTTAGGGAACCAAAGCTCTGAGTTGGTTGCATCTGAAGTGGAAAGTTGAAGTGTGTGATGGAGATGTTGAACTGGCTGCACTGTCTAGGTCCTTGGCAGTGCTCTGTGCCCTCCGCACTTCAGATTCCCATGGCCTCCGTTAAGAGGGTCTTATCTTGCAGATCTCAAGGGATTTCTGGCCTCTGCAAGATCATTAGGCTAGCAGCGACACGGCCAAACGAGATCCGAATGACAAAACCAGACAATTCACTTTCTTAATGTCTGAAAGTGTAAACAAGTTTTATTTTCTGGTTATTGGTTAGGGACAGGACCACTCTACCTCAGAGTTCGGAGAAGTAAGATAAGATAAGGAGGTTATGATCATTCTGAGCATATTTCTTCCCAGTCAGGGCAAAAGCCTCAAGAGATGATATCCACCCTTTAGACAGAAGGAAAAAACTGAGTACATTTCTTGATTATAACAACAAGAACAAAATCAGAGATTAGCATATTCAAGGAAGACAGAATTTTTTTAAAAAATGAAGTCTTCCTGGGAGAGGAGACTCTAGCACATGAATTTGTTCCTGGGGTCACAGAAGAATGAACTTTACTGTAGCAGGGGTAAGGGGAAACAGCACATGTCTGAATAGCTGGTCATGTATGGGAGAGTATGATGGCTTGCCATTGTGAGTTGGCCCATCACAACCACTGCCAAAGACTGGAGAGAAGGAAAGTGTAAAACTCCCTTGGGGCTATGCACTAAGTCTGAGGCAGGGTAGGAGACATGAGAGGGGTTCCCTTCACTAAAGATAGGGTATCAGCTGAGTACAGGGTGGGCTGGGAACAGGGATGGAAAAGGATAAAAAGCTAGCCACTGAGCTGTACACTACAGATATCCTTGGGCTGAGGAAATTAATGTGCAGCAAAGCATAAAGAGGTCTTTGGAGTTTTTATCACTCAGATGCTGATAACTACCTGAGAATAATTATTCTTTCTTTGAATCTGTTTGTCTACACTGAATGTCAAATATGTAGTTTAACAATTAAAATATTTATGAAGAAAACTAACCAAAATCCATTATATATAAGATAACCCAATAATGAGTAGGAGCTGAGCAGAAATAGCCCAGAGACTGAAGCTAGCAGATAGAGATTTTAGCAGAACCATTAAAGGTATGTCAAATTGTCTAATGGGAACAGTAGAGAATAGAAATCTTATGTGGCCTTAGACAAAGTAAAAGAAAAAAATTAAATACTGCAAATAGGTACAAAATTTCATTAAAATTTTGTTATTCTATTTTTCTTTAAGATACATTGACTTTATAAAGCAAACATAACAAGATATTATAGGGTTTGTAAAATTTGTAAGTGAAAAATAGCATGAAATGCAAGAACAAAGAAAACAATCACTTTGTGACATTCTGAGATTTTTTTGTGACAGGTAAAGTTAGACTATGACAATTAAGTATGTTGTCAATAAACTCTAGAACACAATCCAATAAAAGAAAAAGACATGGAGTTTGAAAGTGCATAGAGAAGATTATATTCATTTTCTATGACTATGATAAGTTCCTGAAAACTGGGCAGTTAAGTGGTAATGTACGACCTTACTGTTCTGGAGGAGGAACTCTGAAATCCAGGTGTTGAGGAGTTAGACTCTCCTAGGCTTTGGGGAAGAGTTCTTCTTCACCTTGCATTACCTTCTGGTTATTGTCAGCAATCCTTGACATTCCTTGGGATGCCCATGCCTGAATCTAATTTCTACTTCCATTCTTACATAGGTTTCTTTGTGTCTCTGTCTGTCTGCATCCCAATATCCTCTTTTTCTAAGAACTAGTTGTGGAGCTAGATCCCATACACTATAGGGTGAACTTATTGTGGGCTAGTCATGTCTTCAAAGACCTTGTTTCTAAATAAGATCACATTCACAGGAACTGAGGATCAATACTGCTATGCATCACTGTTGAAGGACAGACTCAATCCACAGTGCAGATACAGTGTCATGGGGCTTCTAGAGCATTGTCAACTTGACTGGCTTTGAGATGTGACAGGGGCCCTGGTGGAGTGCATTCTGCATGTGTCTGGGTGGGTTTTAGAGGAATAGCCCTGGGATCTGTGTAAGGCCCCTGTCTAGTTCTCTTTGGTACTGTGTGGCTATTCTGCTTCCCAAGCACTGTAAACCAGGCATCTTGACTTACCAGGCCTTTTGCTCTAGAGTCAGCCAACCAACCTGAATCCCTTTTTAATTTTTTATTTTTTTAATCCCTTTTAAACATGGGCCAAATTAAACCTCTCTTTCTTCAAACTGTGGCTGTCAAGTATTGTGTCTATTAATTGGAACACTAGCCGACTCAAACAAATGTGATGTCACCGTTTTGCAAAAAATGTAGTTAAAAATGCAAAAAGAAAAATCATAAAGCTGATGATATTACTAGAAAGTAAGTTAATACCTAATTAGATTACCTGAGCTTAAAAATAGTGATCATGACATTCAGTATGAATGGATAAACATGGCTTGTAAATTGTTATGTTAACCTTATACAAGAACAAGTTTCCTGTATATGCTGGTTAAAAAAGGATAATTTAAATATAAAGACACACAGTTTGAGAACAAAAACATGGAGATACCCATGCAATCTCTGAATGCAAGAAAACTGATGGAGCTATACTACTATAAGAGACATCCAGACAAGGACAGCTACCAGAGATTAAAGAATGCTTTCCCACAAAAATACAGCTGAATTCATCACAAAGACATAATGACCATGGATTTGTGTGATAAAGATAATGAGCTCCCATGAATATGAACAACAGACCAAAGGGACAAACCATCTCCACAGTTAAGCATCATAGCTGGGTTGATGAAGAAGGGGGCTTTCTTTCAGTAGGCTTGTTCCTGGAGCCTAAAGGTTGGTGCTATGGTTTAGGTCTGAAATGTGTCACTTGCAAAGTTGCATGTGTTTGGAAGGTAATTTGGTCATGGTGATGCTGTAGTCCTCCATGGACTTATTCATTGATGAGTTCAATAACAAAGGGTGCTGTTTGGAGGCACAGAGAGGGAGCTGGCTGGGAGAGGGGTGTCACTGTGTGGCTGTCTTTGGAGAGTGTATCTCCTTTCCTGGCCCCTCTTTTTTCCCTGGTTCCTGGCTGCCAGTGGGTGAGCAACTGACCCCCATCATGATGTGTCTGCCTTGCAGCCAGCTAATCACTGATCAAATCCTCTGAATTATGATCTGAAATAAACTTCTCCTCCTTTAAGGTTAGGTGTCACGTCTGGTGTTCAGTCATGGGAAGGTTGACTGATACTGTGGAAGCAGCGTCTTTGGCCATCGCTGCCCCTGAGACTATGGGCAGGTGAAATCAGCATCACCAAAGCATAATACCACAATGTGACCTAGCAGCAAACTACCAGTAAACGTAGCCTAGGCCTTGACAGATGGTTAGAATTTCAACTGTTGTACGTGGGCCAGGTTTATGGATTTCCATGTGTTCATTGCTGGCAACAGAAACGAAGTCACAGGGGCTTAAGGAAGAGGAAGTCTAATCACTTCACCCTGCAGGAAATGTTGAGTGGGGCAATGTTGAGCTCCTTTCAGATGCTTAATGACTACTTCCAGTCTTTTATCTGCTCCCTCAGAGTTGCAGGACAACCACTCTGCTCCCAGCATGCTGCCCTCATGCCAAAGCTTCTCCAGAGGAAAAGAAGAGGCTGGCACATAAAAGGGTACACGATTTCTGATAAGAAGGAAAAGCCACCACAGAAGACACCTCGCAGGGGCCCCTCCTTCCACATGGCCAGAATCCTAGGAACTACACATCTGCAACTTTACATCCAGTGTTGCTGAGGGAAGGTAGCTGTAGCTGGTGGGGAGCATGGGATTGCCAGGACCCGCCAGAGGTATTAGAATTCATCCCCAGAGCTGTCTCTCTCCCTAACCTGTTCAGGGTTTTGTGAGCAAATATAAAGAAAGTGAAGGTCAGTCTATAGTATGTTTATGCCAGGCAGATTTTAGACAGAGTATTTCTCTGTGAATTCAAACTGTCCAGAAGCCCTGGGAAAGCATAGAGAGCAGGGCCCAGCCCACTGTTGCAGGAGCTGTGGGGCTAAGTACCAGCCTTAGCAGCTCTGCAATGTCCTAGGACACGCTCCAATCACTGACTTCAAGCACATCTTTGAGAACTGCTGATGTAGGTCAAGATGAGAGTGTGGAAGTGAGTCTTAAGTTTGGGAAAAAATGTCATATGTAGGCACATATGTAAAGGTGTGGTCAAGGTATGGTGCCAATTAGTTAGAAGCATCAGAAAATGAACCCTAGTGGGACATCTTGAGGTCACTAGGGACCACCCTAGAAGAAGATATGAGACCTGGTCCCTTCCTCTCTTTTGCTTCCTGGTTGTAAGTTGTGCCATGTCCTCTGCCATTTGTTCAATGCCGTAGCTCCTCCACACCTCAACCAGAGATCCAACCCCATGGGACTGAGTCTGCCAGTCACAAACTGGCACTTCCATAACTGTGCGCTATGCAAACCTTCTCTCTCTGTGTTAGTTACCTCACATACTTTGTTACAACAGTACAAAACTAACATGGTGAGCAAATGGCATCACTCCATGATGCCTCACCCCATGGAAAGGTGATTCTGGTCCTCAGCTGAGATGTTCAGCATTTATACTCACTGCAGTCCAAGTTGCCTCAATGAATGAAAATTTAACATAAACTAAAGGGAGACTTTCAATTTGCTTAGAGCTGTATTATAAAGCTCAAAGAACTTGGTGGAATTAATCTTAATGTGTTTTATTGAACCTAGTTGAGCATGGCACTAATGCGAAGTTGCTAATGCAAGACTTTACTTTTTTAATTGTCTGTAAAATCTGATCACAGCTCAGTGCCTGCCAGCCACATTGTAAGTGTCCCAAAGTCATGTGCCACTGACAGCTGCTCTGTTAAGCAGTGTGGCTGTAGTCAGGCTTTCCCTGGCTCCCTGGCTGTTCTTCTCTGTTACTGTCCCCAGAGGAAAGCCTGACACCTGGCAAGCCACAGCACAAGTGTTCAGGGACAGCTGAGTTGACAAGATGAAGTCCTGTTGTTGACATTCTCCTGTCTTTCACATCAGGACCTTACATATTTTGTCCTTGTTAAAAATGTTTATCATCTGAAATATGTAGAAATCGACCACAGTCACCTAGATGGAGACCAACAAAGCCTAACAATGAAAAATTTACTACATCACAAGGCTCAGGGACTACCACTTGTATTTGAAACAGGGAGGGAGAGGCTATGGAGAACAGGGTAGCCCCAGATCCCTAGGTGGCTGAGCTGTGGGTACCAGGTAGACAGCAGAATGAGGGAAGTGCACAGCACACATAGAAATGGCTCACAGGTTGTTGGCATGGGGGAGTCATTGACTTAACTAGCGGACCTCCTTTCTCTCATTGGTCCAGAGCATAGCTGGATGTTTCTGATTGGTCCTGTGTCAAAAGTGGGCCATGTTCTGATCATTCTTAGTCAATATTTTCCAACACAGTAGTTTCCCTAAGGCTAGGTGCATCGGAGGAGGTTGTAGGTCAGA
>PVKN010027561.1:0-13248 GCA_004027915.1 Capromys pilorides | reverse complement strand
TCTCTCCTTGAGGGCCACATTGTAAAAGAGCACTGACAAATTCAGCTACTACACCTTGTCATCAGCCAAAAGGCTGTAAGTAAACAAAGAAAAACCTAACCCGTCCCTTTTTCCCCCGAACAATCAATATTTCAAGTATTAAACTCATTTTTTGTATAGGAAACTGATATGATCAAAAGAAATTAAGGAAACTCTCCAGAGACTGTTTATATTACAAACGAAGTATCAAACTTTAAACCATTTTGGGGCCGGCAAGATGGTTCAGTGGTCTAAAGTGCCTGCTTAGGAGGGCTCAGGCAACTGCGGGGACTGCAGTTCGATCCCCAGCACCACATGCTGCGCCAGCGCCACCACCAGGGCAGGCTGAGCCAGCCACAAAAAAAAAAAAAAAAAAAAAATGAATAAATAAAGAAACAAACAAACACAACAAGCAAACAAATAAATAAATAAAAACTTTAAAAAAAAAAAACTTTAAACCATTTTGTTTGCCTTCATAAATATTATGTTACTAAAAACCACTTCCTAGAAATATTTTCAAAGTCCTAAAGGAACTTTTCATTAGAAATTAACTATATTATTTAAGAATAATACTAATATGTCCTGAGCTATTAGAAAGAGATGTATAGCATGTTATTTTAATAAACCTAAATGAAAAAGGATCAATATTATTTTAATTTTTAAAGGTCTGTTTATGAAATGCAATCATCCTTCATTAAAAATGCAAGCTGTGTTTCAGCAAGAGGTTAGCGTAAATGATTCATAGAGAGCTCTCTCGCCAGTACAATCTTCCTCCCCTGGGGCTTTCCTTTGGATATTTCATCAAACCACTCAAGTTATTATTAAAAATGCTTCCCTGTAAAAAACAGAAAGCAAATAAATAAATAAATACAAATACCTCTCCCCATTCTTTCATCATTGCCTCTTCTATTTGATGATACCTTTTTCAGTCAAAAGTAAAATTAATTCTTTGTACCTCATACTCCTTTGCAATTATTTCTCTTCACAGGCATTTTATGTTAAAATTACTTTAGAGCATCCAAAACAAGGAATTCAGATTTTTTAAGCCAGAAGGCTATTTAATTCACTTACCTATTTAGACATTGCAGTATGTATGTTGCCTTTCATTAAAATTAAAGGAAATCTGCCTTTTAAGCAGTGGATTTTTAAATGATTTTAAAATGTTAACTCATTAAAGTCAAGACACTCCCAATTTAAATTCAATTCTTCTCCACTTAAAAATGCTAATGAAAATAGCTGTTTTAATGCAACAGAATCTGGCTCATTATAACATTTGGTTTTAACTAATAAATCCCTAATTATTAAATTCTGGCATTCGATTTCTTTTACATGGATAAGCCAAAAACATACTGCTAAAATTATAAATACCTGGGATAAATTACTCCATGTTATGGGGAAAGCCTTTTCCTGATGCTCCGGCTAGTAAGTAAGACCCCAAACATCTCCGGGACACACACTTAAAAGGCTGCCATTAAACATCTGGGGTCTGGAGTACGGAGGTGCCACATTTACTGGCTAGCAAATATTTGACTCTGCTAGGTGCTCAAGGATAATTTGTCTGCTTGTGCAAATGGGTCAGGTTTTTTTTTCAAGTGCTTTTTCAGAGTAAATGTGTCAAAGCTGAATATAATCAAATGCCCTAATTTTGGCTTTAAAAAGCAGATTCTACCTCCAACCTACATGATGTTTTTATTAGGGTGTTACTGAATATATTTAATCAAGGTATTATTACACATGATGCCTAGTAAAGGTTGAAATCCCTAAAAGAACATGTGTGGTTTAAAGCCTTAATATACGTTAGTGAGTTTTTCATTCTGCTCTACCACCCCCAACTCCTACCCCCCTTCTTTTCTAATCAGCAACATTGACAGTACTGACTGAATATTTCACAATGGAGCTGAAGAGTATGTGTTCCCTCGTTAGGCTTCCCAGAAGATTCATTACAGTTACATTAGAAAGTCAAATCAGGCAATTCTGCTGTCTGGTGAAAGCTAGCAAATGAAAGAAGGTTAATACAAAAGAATTTCATTTTAAATAGAGGACATTTAGGACTCTGAAAAGCAACATTATGATAAAATTTTCAAGCTATTTGTTCTGGCTTCAGCCTCCCTTTACAGGTCTAATTTCAGAGATGTCTGAATGCTGCTCTAGGAAAGGTTGGGCTGAGGGACAGTCTGCAAGGTCTGCCATCTTAAAAGACGCTGCACTGGAACACCGCACACTCCCAGGGCAGCTCTGTGCTTCTCTGATTGTGCTGACGAAGACAAATTCAAGGGGTGTTCATTTAAAAAATAATAAGCATCTTGAGTGGCTTTAATACTTGTCTGAATACAAATAAAATTAAATGAATTTCAGATCTTAATACATATTTATATGATAAAATCATTAAGTTAATTGTTTTCTGTGATTAGTAGCCAGTATAGGAAAATCTTCTCAGCTAATATGTGCAATTGGCTCTTATGTGTAGCAGTTCCTTCTCTCTAGACTGCAGGCTTCAATAAACCCCTAACTAATCTTACTTTTTTGATTAGTTTCCACTGGTTTATAGATAACCCAAAATAAAAACTGATTGTCCTCCACAACAAAAGCTTCTTCGTTCAATACAGTTACTTTACAGAATACAAATTAAAGTTTAATACACAGGCACGCCTTTGCAAAAGCAATTCCAAAGCGTAAGTATCACGGCAGCTAACAGTGTGACAAGCAGGATGGGAAGCGTCTTCTGTTCTACCTCTAGCAGCGGTACAGATGGACTTTGTAGCCCACTGGCTATGCTTAATTTAATATGCAACTAAATACAGTCAAAACATCTGGTGCACTGCTGATGGTTTTCACGATATATTAAATCTGACATCACACACAAACATTCATTATTGTATTTACATCCTCCTTTTACCTAAAACACAGAAGTGAAATCTACATTTATTTTTCTTTTTCTTCTCGTAACAGTCACCTTTGAAGAATATCCAGATTTTGTGGGATCTGATGATAATATGGGCAGGGTGTGCTTCTTCAAGAAAAAGAAAATTGTACAGAAGATATCAAGATCTATTCAAATGACCCTTGAGGATTCGTTAGCTCCACCCACCTCTGGGCAGGGTTGAAAGGCAGTATAAAGAATGTGAAGGCAGCGCATATACCAAGTGCAACACCGAATTGGTACAAAAAAATACAAAAGTTTAAAGTGCAGGCAAGATTTAACTAAGAACCGGTAGAGAATTTAAAATAATTTTCTAGGCAACCACATCAGCAAATATAACCTACATTCTTATAACCAACGCAGAACATGTTTCTAACCTACAGGGCCCCAAATCTGTGGGCAAACTACCCAAAACAGTACTACTATACTACAAAAGAAGGCACTAATCAAAGAACCAAATGATCAATTTCATAGAAGTTACAGACCAGGAACAAATATAATTTCTATAAGCAACTGTTTCATAAAACAGAATTAGCGGGCCGGCGAGATGGTTCAGTGGTCTGAAGCGCCTGCTTAGGAGGGCTCAGGCAACTGCGGGGACTGCAGTTCGATCCCCGGCACCACATGCTGAGCCAGCGCCACCACCAGGGCAGGCTGAGCCAGCCACAAAATGAATGAATAAAGAAACAAACAAACACAACAAGCAAACAAATAAATAAATAAATAAAATTTAAAAATAAAAAAAATAAAACAGAATTAGATCATCTCTAACAATTTGTCATCTTCAAAAGACTACCTCCTGTAACTAAAATAAATACTGCCTAAATGGTAATGCTCCAATTATCATTTTTATTACATTGCTTAAACAATATTCAGTAGAAACAATTTTTAAATCAGCTCCTAAAGAACACAGCTCCAACTACTCTTAAACAAAAAAGACCTAACCTCTGCTTCTGCATTTGCAGGAAGTACACTACATAATAAATTCAGTGTGATCAAAATGAGAACCATAGCTGTTTAACTTTCCTCATCTTGACTTAAGAGCTATGAAGTTATTAAAATTAATGCATCGAACTACAATTATGTTCTTTTTATTACTGCTAATTTTCTTTCTAAAATATTAGTCTGTTTTGCTCTGCCAGTACACCTTGAAAGTTTTATTTTTTTTTTTTTTTGGCAGGACCGGGATTCGAACTCACGACCTTGCACTTGCCAGGCAGGCACTTGTGCCACTGAGCTATCTCCCCAGCCCCCACACCTTGCAAGTTCTCAGTAAAAGTAAGGATCATTTTAACATTAGGAGGAAAAGTTACAATTATATTAACTTTGCACTGAAAATGTTAGTTTTAGTAGGCAATAGACTTTGATTTCTTCATTAAAAAGCCACTTGGGGGGCCAGTGCGATCGCTCAACAGTCTAAAGCGCCTACTTAGGCAAGCTTAAGCAACCACAGGAACCAAAGTTTGATCCCCAACACCACATGCTGCACAAGCCCCACCCCCAGGGCAAGCTGAGCTGGCCATAACATAAATGAATAAATAAATAGTTACATAAAAACTCTTATTTAAAAAAAAAAAAAAAAGCCACTAGGGGCTGGGAAGATAGCTCAGTGGTCTAAGCACCTGCCTGGCAGGCGCAAGGACCCAGGTTGGACCCCCAAAACCACATGCAGTGCCACCCAGAGCCCCAGGTGCACACCGCCAGCCACCAAAACCAGGCGTGGTGGCACACGCCTGTAATCCCAGCACTGGGAAAGCTGAGACAGGAGCATCACTATGAGTCTGAGTTGCATAGCAAGACTCTGCACCAAATAAATACATAAATAAAGGATTTTTTTTATTTTAAAAAGCTTAATTTTTCTTTGCCACTTCCAATAATAATAGTAAAGGCTAATGATAATAAAACTACGTCATGAGAAAACACACGCATTAAGTGTCAAATATTGGTCTTAAAGCAAAGCCTACCCCTATATCTGAAGTCAAGTTAACTCTTAATCACCACTACCCTTGACCTAGGCTGACACGGTACTGCAGTGATATCTCCTCCGCTAGTTTTTTCTACAATTAACATTAGAGAAATAGCACTGAAACTCTCATCTTCTATTCAACAACAGTGAATGAACTGCTCGTATACACACACTGCATTTTCTTTATGCATTTGGCTTTTGATAAATGGTAAAGTCTGGGCTGCGACACCTTGCATCTCAAATGTCTCCCAAAGAGCTTGCATTACAGAGCTGGTCTCTAGTGGCAGAGACTGTGTGTGACACAAGTCTCTTCTTTTCCTTTTATTGTGCTCCACTGCATGCTCCTAACCATGAGGTACCTCATCACAGGCCCAAAGCAATGGTACCAACTGACCATGAACTTCAATCTCTAAAACTGTGTGCTAAGATAAACCTTTTTATCCTCAGAGGCTCTTTTAGCTCAAATATTTGATATAATACTAGGAAGCAACCCAAATCAAATTCTACATAGAAATATTAATCTATACTACATGTGATGCTTTGACAAAAGCAATCTGGAGCTCACGATTTCACACATGCATCCTATCAAAAGAGCAAACATAAGATATAAGAAGAAAATCAAGACTGGCCATGGTGATGCACACCCGTAATCTCAGCACTCGGGAAAGCTGAGGCAGGAGCATCATGGAGAGTTCAAGGCCAGCACGGGATACATAGTGAGCATACATACAAGGCTGGCCTAAACAACATGGCAAGAGGTTGTCCAAAACAAAAGCAAAAAAACAGCAGGTGTGGTTAGCACATGCCTGTAATGCAGCACTCAGGAAGCTGAGGCAAGAGGTCAGCTTGGGGCTACGTAGTGGAAGGCCACCCTCAACTACACAGTGAAACCCTGACTCAAAACAAAACAAAGAAATGAAAAGGAAAACAACATAAACTCACTACTGCTGCTTTGTTATTTCCAGCTTTTCTCAATTCTCCACATAGCTAATCAAACTCTATAGCTAGGCAGATAGCTGGTATTAAAAAAAATAATAGAAAGAGTAAATGGTGAACCAGTGAGATGGCTCAGCGGTCTAAAGCACCTGCCTAGGAAAGTTTAGGTAACCGCACGGACCACAGCTTGATCCCCAGCATCACATGCTGTGCCAGCCCCACCCCCAGGGCAGGCTGAGCTGACCATAATACAAATAAATAAATAAATAAAGTTTAAAACAAAAATTTAAAAAAAAGAGTAACTGGTATAAAATATCTCAAAATTTAAAGCACATCACTAATACTTAAATTCTAATCAAAATTAATTTTTTCATTGTAAGCTTATAATTCAGTCGAAACACCAAACATTTCTGAGTGTATTCACCAAAGATACTCAACATAGGTGCTTTCGGGTTAGCTTAGTAGTTTAAGCGCCTGCATGGGCAATCCCTGTCAGGCACAGGAGATGGTGGTTCAATCCCCATATCCACCCTTAAAGCAGCCTGACACAGCCAAAAAAAGGTACTCAACATAAAGATATCATATAAGGGATCCACAGAGATAGCGCTGCAGTCTAAGTGCCTGCCTAAGCAAACACAAGGACGCTGGTTTGATTCCCAGTACCACATGCTATGACACCACTGCACAGGCGGCACTGAGTCACCACCCAGCACTGGGGAGGCCAAGTTGTGTAGTGAGAACCTATATGTGTAAATACATAAAATATCATATAAGGACACAAAATCGTATTCACAAGTAGCCACGATAAGCAACCTAAGCATCCATCAAAACATGAATGGAAAAATCGAAAACACAGTGGTGTCTATGTACATACAATACTATCCAGCCTTTAAAAAGAAGGAAATCCTGTTATTTGCAACAACATGAATTAACCTGAGGGTCACTGTGCTAAATGAAATACTCAGGCAGAAAAACGTAAACATCATACGATCTTATAAACGTAGAATCAAAAAATGATGAATTTAGGGTGGGCCAGACAGCTCAGTGTATTAAAGCGCCTGGTTAGGCATACACAGGGGCCGGGGTTCACTCACCAGCCTGCCGTGCTGCCACCCCCGCAAACCACCCCGGGGAGCACTGGAGTGCCCACTGAGAGTGCGTGTGGTGTCCCAGGCCTGTAATCCCAGCGCTTGGAACTGGAAAAAGAAGGAAGGATGACTGCAAATCTGATCTTTGTAGTGAAACCCTGTAGACCCTGTACTAAACACATAAAAAAGAAAAAAAGATGAACTTTAAAAAACAAAAAAGATGAGCTCTTTAATACAGAAAGGGGCTGGGGAGATAGCTCAGCAGTATAAATGCCTGCCTGGCAAGCCCAAGGACCTAGGTTTGATCCCTGGTACCAAATGTCATGCCAGCCCTGGAACCTGGATGTGCCCTTCCAGCCACCAAAGACCAGGTGTGATGGCTACACCTATAATCCCAGCACAGGGGGAGGCTGAGACAGGAGGATTACTTTGAGTCCGAATTGTGTAGGGAGACCCTGTACCAAAAAGAAAAAGAAGCAACTTCGAACTAAAAACATCTTAAAAATTCTTTTCAATGAAACTTTGATTTCCAACCTATTTGTTGCTGGTTTATAAAATCAATTTATTTATTTCCTCTCAAGATGACAAATTTTGCTGATCAAGCCTGAAGTCAGAAGCTCGCTTGTGATGATTTACTGATAAAATTGCTACTTAATTGTCTGAGGAGCTGCAGTATCAAGACTGTTATAAAATTGTCTTGTTTTCCCAAATGCCAGCCTGACCATCTAGATTTTATTTGATTAAATAAATTGGAAAGCATTCTGTAAAAAAAAAAAAAAGGCAGAAAACAGATGTTAGTGATCATGATGACAGAGTTGAGACCAGAAAAATGGTGATGAATGGATATAAAATTTCTGCCAGGAAAAATAAGTTTGCCATGTCTGTTGCACCACATAGTGATTAAGGTTAATAATGTAGTATATTCTTGAAAATTCCAAAGAACGGGTTTTAAATCTTCTCATGTCAAAAACTGTGAATACGTGTTAATCAGTTCAAATAATCAGTTCAATTTAGCCATTTCGCTACGTAACATACTTCAAAACCTCATGTTCATATATGATTTTTATTTGTGAATCAACAAATGGCATTATCCAAGCTGCTACCCAGAAGGTACCTGGCACTGCCAATGGGCTGCAGACTGTAGTCAGTGGGGAGGACTTACGATCCATACATGACAGTGTGGGTTTGATTTCCCAGTACAGTTTTTTTAAAAAGCTAGACTGTCTAGGTAAGCAAGAAGTAGTATTTCCTTCCAAAAGGCAAAGATGAGGAACATATTAAGCAATGAGAAAGAAAATACCAACATCATATAAACGAAATTACCCGGGGCACTTTTGCTGCTACAGGCTTAAATATAGGGAAAATGTCAGAAGTGAGAATAAAAGCCAAGAGAGCTACAATTTTCCAAGTATCTTCTTCGTAAGGAAGTAAAAAAGATTAAATTTTTTAAAAACAAAAAGCAGCAACTAGAAAGCCTACCCCCACACACACTTAAATGGTTGGCACAGTTTTTAACAATGGAACTCAGAGCTGGGAGTCCAAGCGTACCCCAAGCCTAACGGCAACTTGTGTGCACCTCCACACGCACAGGCCTCCACACTCACAAACCAGCACCAGAAGCTCAGAGCACTATCAAGGGAGCACTGCAGCCCACGCCTGCAGCCTCAGTACTCTCGATCTGCAGACACAGGGACACCAGAGCACCCTGAGCAACACAACAAGAACACTCTCAAAGCAATAAAAGAAACAGGAGAAAAAACTTCAGAGTACTAAGCCAAGCGTGGCAGCACACCCCGGTAATCCCAGCATTTGGGAGGCTAAGGCAGGAGGATTGGTGAGGAGTCAAGCCTGGGCTACAAAAGTGAGCTTAAGGCCAGCATGAACTGCACAGTGAGACCCTATCTCAAAACGACCAATAAAAAAAAATCAATATACATGAAGAGAAACACTATAAAGCTCAAATGTGAGGGGTCGCCTTCCTCTTAATCTTGTACTATTTGCAGTCATTTTTACCAATCATCATAGTCCAGATACAGTTTGGACAAGATGCCAAACAAAATGCAAGCTGAGTGAACAGGAAGGCTCCTAGGCTGGTACCACACCTTTGGCAAGTATCTGGGAAGCAGCTGAACCTGCAGCCCCTAACCGCAAAGTCCTGGCGGCAAGAGTTGCAGGTCATGAGGAAGGTGGGCTGCAGGTCCCCAAGGAACAGGTAACTGAACCTGCACAGGCTTTTAGTGTCTTAAGTTTGTTTTTATGGAGTTTCTGCATTTGCTGTAATTATTTTTATAATCTCTTAGCACTAAGTAAAATGACTTGTGAAAACGCAGCTGAATCAAGTCAGTTATGCTGAAAACAAAGAAATGCTTTTTTTTTTTTTTTTTTTGGGGGGGGGGGTTTGTTTGTTTGGCAATAGCAGGGATTGAACTCAGGACCTTGTGCTTGCCAGGCAGGTGCTTATTCTACTGAGCTATCTCCCTAGTCCAAACAAATATTGTTTTTTACAAATTGAAACATAGAAGGGCTGGTCAGATAGCTCAGCAGTCTAAAGAACCTGCTTAGGCAAGCTTAGGCAACCATAGGGACTGCGGTTCTATCTCAGGTACCACATGCTGTGCCAGCCCCACCCCCAGGGCAGGCTGAGCTGGCCATAATATAAAGAAAAAAAATTTAAACATAAAAAAGAAACGCAGGAGTGCTGTCATTTATAGAGTACCAATTGGGGCCGGGGATGTAGCTCCGTGGCACAGTGCCTGCCTGGTAAGTACCAGGTCGTGAGTTCCATTCCCAGTACTCAACAACAAAAAACAAAACACTGACTACCTGACTTCTGATTATGTTACAAGCAAGTGCAGGTCGTGAGTTCGAGCCCCAGTCCCGAAAGAAAGAAAGAAAGAAAGAAAGAAAGAAAGAAAGAAAGAAAGAAAATAAGCCACAGAGACAACACACTACAGATGCTACAAGCAACTTACACTAAAAAAAACTTCAAAGAAAACTCAAAACTCAGGCCAGGTGTGGGCACACATCTGGAATCAAATCCCAACACTCAGGGATGGAGGTAGTAGGTAGATCACAGTAAGCTGAAGGCCAGCATTGACTAAATATAAATCCAAGGCCAGCCGGAACCATACAGTGAAACTCTGCCTCAAAGCACACACACAATGTATGTTCAAAAAGTCTAAGATCTTGGCACAACATTTTCCAAAGTACTTCTGTCCAAAAAACGCGATCTTCAAATTTCACAAGGTAACATTCTTAATAAAAATAAAACATTTGGCAATTTCATTCTAGCTCAAGGCTTCAACCACCTCCACTCTCAATAGCTCTATCTTCTACCTTGACTAATTCCTAAGTCTATTTAAATATTTTCCATCTGTCTTGTAATAACAAAATCAACTAGATCTGTAAAAATTATTTATCACATTATCTTTCTAAAAGCAGTCTCTCCTCTTATATTTCTGGTTCTTTAGTGACATACGTTAAGCCTACTTACCTATCCTGTAATCCCCCCAAGACTCCCCTTGCTCCAGTGACTGTCAGATCGCATAGTTCTCCTCTACCACATCTCTCTCATCTGCCACACCTCTTTATTTCCACTGTGGTCAGAGGCCCATTACTTTATACCCAGTTCCCAGTCTATCTTTGACCACTTTTTATAAGCAATTTTCCTAAAGCCAAACTCTGCTGTACCACTCCTTTGCTGGGAAGACCTCACAACAAGCTTATTTCCCAACAACACACCATTCAAGACTCAGCTCACGTCCTTTGGGCATGGCACTATCTAACTGTTTTTTCCCTAAGGTCATTCTTTCCTCCACTGCCTGTAGTGCTTATCAGAGAGCCTCAGCCTGGTCACAGAAGTCCCTGAACTGAGAAACAACTATCACCTTCCTACTGGAAGCTCCTGAGGAGCAGGATCCTTACCTGATTATCTGTGGGTCTCCCACAGACTCTGGTCAGAGCACACCGCACACGGTAGATACTCTAGCATTTGATAAATGGTTTAAAAATCAAATCTACTTTCTAAGTCTAACATGAGCTCCCACTCCCCAAACCATGATTAACAGGTCAGCTTATTAGCTGATTTGATTAGGCAAATATCTACAGGGACAGCCACATACAGGAAACACGGCTTTGTGCTGTGACAAGCGGTAGTGGAGACTTACCCAGGGACAAGCCACCCATCAGAACAGCAAGCTGAGCAGAGGGAGGCTGATTCCAAAGAGATCCTAGTTCAAAATGGTGTGAGGTGGCTCCTAAGCATCCCTGCCCTGAAGTGTCCTCTTGCAAAATACACGGGGTCAGCCATCTTCAAGCGTCCCAGGGGAATTCCTTTGCTGACCTCTTTTGTTAGAGGCCTCTTCGTTCTGAGTAGGGACTTAGGGTATCATCCATCACAAAATCATGCATCACTGGCTATGCAGTTCAGGCTGGCCTTGAGCTCACTTTTGTAGCCGTCTTGAACTCGCCCTGATCCTCCTGCCTCAGCGTCCCAAGTGCTGAGATTACAGGTGTAAACTACCACGCCCGGCCTGAAAGGTGGTTATTTCAAAACACAAACAAGCACCTACTCCTAGGGGGCCAACTACCATCACTGATGGGGTCTCAACCTCACGAATTTCCCCAGGCTGGCCACAAACTCCTGGAATCAAACAATTTCTCTTTTCTCCTCAGGTTCACACCACCCTGCCTAGCCCTTGAAAGCCTCACACAACAGCTTTCTTCTGATAGTGCATGACCAAGTGCAAAATGACTACACTGTCAAAACAGCCTCCTTATGTCCTTCCCCAAAATTTATTTTCCAAACTTTGTTATCTCTGCCCTAAGATCAGCTCCTCTCCCCTCCATCCTATGAAAGGGTTAGAGAGAAACCAAGTTTAACAAAACTAGAAGTTGGAAACGCCTGAATGAGCTGGAGTCAAGCAAAATTAAAATTTTGCCTTCTAAAGTAAAGTTACACCCTTGTTGTTTTTTTTTTGTTTTCGGTACCAGGGACTAAACTCAGGACCTTGTGCTTGACAGGCAAGCACTGACTCCACTGAGCTATCTCTCCAGCCCTAAGTTACAGCCTTGAGCAAAGAAGAAAAACTAAAATATTAGTAGCACAGTCTTTAATCAACAAAAAAGCAAGCACAGAGGACCAAGGAAGATAGGGGCCAGTAAGATACAAAAACAGACCATGAAACAACCTATCCGTAAATGACAGCAAATTTGAAGGACAAAAGTAAAAATAGAGTAGTATTTCTGCACACCCTGAAGAACAGTACAATTTACCTCAGTAAAATCACAAATTACAGAAACAAATCGAGATTGTGTTAACTGTCCTGTAGAGCCCTGTAACAGCAGAGAGTATAATTCACTTCTCACTTCAGCAATAAGACGTCCTCCTTGAAAAGTAGAAGGGGAAAAAATATATCCCACGATCAGATTTTACATGTAGGGAGACAGTCTGGATATGTAGTTCGGACTGGCCTTGAACTTACAATGCAGGCCTTTAATTCAAGATGCTTCTCCTGTCTCCGGATTACATGTGTACACCACCATGCCCAAGCCAGGCAGTATCATAAATGAGTGCATGGGCAAGGCCCCAGGTTCGATCCCCAGCACCATATATGAATGAACAAACAAACGAATGAACGAATGGTCTGAGTAACTAAAGGCATTAGTTGACTAGCCGGATTTATTCTCAAGTAAAAATCTAACACAAGGTCAAAAGCACACTGTTACCAGCTCTGTTGGGTACCAATCGGAGGAGGCTATTTCTCGGTAGCTATACCGAGAAATACAGTTCCAGGCTCGGCTTTCCCTGCTCTTCGTCCTGTCTGCCCTAGCTAGATTGCCCTCCACCCGACCTGGGCAGCTCAGCACACTGGGGATGGCTCTCCACAGGATGCTACTCTAAACACATCTGGAAAACATGAGGAGCAAGGGATGCACAAAATCAGGAACCACTGCCCCTGAGTTCTATAACACTTTCAAGACAGAAATTTTTAAGTTAACTGTTGTTTCTAAAAGGTTACATTACCTGTGTATTCACTTGGTCAACCATGTGTGAATGCTGACTGTGCCTACTGTCTAGGGAGGGAGGAATTCCTTAAGAGCAACAGTGAGACGGTGAGCTGAGTGCTGACAGTGGGGGCTTGGGAAAGGTCCCCGAAGGATTCCGCCTAAGCTGCCTCAGTCGGCATTCCATCGCTGTGAAAGTTTTGCTTTGGCTTAGTTTCCACAGTCACTTGGCTCCCATCAATTTGGGCCTGTGAGATCTCGATCTCAAATGTAGTCAAAGGAGAAAGAGAAAGAGGGAGGGAGGGGATGGAGAG
>PVKN010027560.1:0-13475 GCA_004027915.1 Capromys pilorides | reverse complement strand
AACGTTTCAATCAAATCTGAAGTGGATATTAAAGGTTACCAGTGCCATTGCCTTATTTTTTACCTAAAGAAATTGAGGTGCAACAAAACTCAGTATATTGGTCAAGACTAGTTACCCTTCAGATCAAGAAAACCTCATTTTTGACTCCCAGTCCAGGATTTTTATTTTTCACATTACATCTACAAAAAGAAAAAAAAAAATTCTAATTAAAAAAAAATCACTTTCCCCTCATTTTCTATTGATATTGGTGGCTCGAGATTATCTTGTGTCCTTCCCACATGCCCTTTGGGCAAGATTGTATTTAGTCAATAGGAAAAGGGCTTAAATGAGCATTTAATGTTTTTGAATATCCAGAAAAAACAATTCTACCCTGTCCTCTGTGTTTCACATCCCCATGCTGGAAAAAAGTGTTTCTTATTCTTGCCCTTGAGTTTGTTCACTTCATTCCAGCAACCACAGAGGTGTAGTCACTAGGAAGGGACCATCAGCTGAGGTTTGTATAAAACCCTCAGGTTGAAACTGATTCTACAATTAAATCCACCAAACAGGGATCCAGGAGGCCTCTTGCTCCCAGAGGGCTAAAATAGATCTGGTCCCGAAGAGTTCACTGAGGCAGCTTACACGTACTGCTGTGCAGAGAAATAATGAAACAACAGGTAAAAAAGTCTGTGGTAGCCACAGAGGATAAAAGCAACATAGATTTTTTTTTCTCTCATTTTAAATATTTAAGAATTTTGTTCTTAGTAAAATTATCCTGAACATGTTTACAGAATGAAAAGATACTAGGTGTCTTCCTTTGAGTCGTGTAGTTTTGAGCATTTTCTTTTTTTCTACTAAGAACATAGTTTTTCTAATTCATCGCTGCCTTCTCAGATAATCAGGGACCTATTTCCTCCTATTCTCCAAACATAATAACAGTTGTTTCCATATCTACCTTTAATCCATCCATACTTGACACACCAGATCAAGTGGATTACGTTGCTGACGCATTTGACAAGCTAGTTTTGAAGGCTTTCAAGAAAAGCCAAAGCTGCAAAGGAACACTTCTGACCTCAGAAAGCAAGAGCTGGACTACTGAAGGGAGAAAAGAGCTGGAGGGAGGAGAGAAGTTGCCTCTTGCTCCCTGCTCGGGAAGCAGGCTCTGCAGTACAAGCTGAGACTCTTGCTCCTTTGTGTTTATCTGAGCGTTTTGATAGTTATAATTGTGATATATCTGTACGTGTATTGGTTCACTGTATGCACTAACTCTAGATGAAGAAGGTGCTCTCTTACACAATACTGCCATTCGTCTTTTAAAGGATCTACCTCCACTTCCAATGGCCAGTTTTAATGGGAAGGCAAAGAATTTCTCACCTTTTCACTGAGTCTTGACCTCACATAGGTGTTCTACTTGAGACTGGATGAAATTCTGTGACCCACACCTGTCTTACTTATGCAGTGGATCCACATATAGCAGTGTGGTGTACGTTCCCAGGGGGCTGCTTGACTTGGTCCATGGGGCCCTGTAGGGAGGCCATGTCGCATGAAGTGGTTCTGCTCTTGTAATACATGCAGTGGTTGCCTATACTACTGTTGAAGCAAGTGTTGTGTCCTGGGTACCTACTCAAGTATGTGGAAAGTAGTGTGATGTAGCTGGCTGGGAGTCAGTCTGCTGTTGGTCTTCTTTATGGCTGTGTCCCCACTGGTCAGCAAACACCTTCAGTCTGCCCTTGGGTTAGTTCCACGCCACTGTCATGCGTATTCATCATGTGCTCCCAGGAAGTGAAAATACAGCTATTTTCTTTATCCAGACTAAAAATAATTCTCCTGACTAAAGCAAATTCACTACTAATTCCATTTTCATAGAACTTTTACAATAACTACCTGGCTCTGAAATGACTGTCAAACTTTAGAGAGAGGGGAAGGAGTGGGAGAGAAGAAGGGAAAGGAGAGAGAAAAAAAAAAAGGAAAGGATTTTCATCCCAGACTGCAACAGGTAATATATATGTGGTGGAAAGCTAAACATGAATGTGTGGGCCTTACTGTAAGAGAGAGAGAATCCCATGTCCATTAGCTGAGCCCACAAGTCTACTAAGTAGTGATGTTACCGTACAAAAAGAGCTCATGTCTTAATTCCGAGCCCTCTATTTCCTTCTCACTGATTGAATCAGACTCGATGGCTATCGAGGCAAGCACACCATAGATTTTGTTGTTAGACTTACACCTATGCACCCCTTCTGTTTTATGCTTGCTCGCTAATAGGAAATTATAAGTGTGGTTTTTGTTGTTTTAAGGCTCTCAACCAGAATGCTGAACTAAGGAGTCGGCTGAACAGAATACATTCCGAGTCTATCATCTGTGATCAGGTTGTCAGTGTAAATATTATTCCTAGCCCTGATGAGGTAAGACTCATTTTTAATGTAATAGCACCTACTTCATAGCATCTAAATTTACTGCATATTTTTATCCATTTTTGTACAATTCTTTTACTAGTAATAATGTTCACTCCATAAATACTTGTGTTGCTGACAGTTCAGTATTCTTTGAAATACAGAATCTACATGAGTTTGGCATCATTTATTCTTGGTGAGCACTGTCTATTTTTAGTTATTCCTGTGTTCCCCTGATGTCACCAAATATTTAATTTCTGTATCTGTCCCAACCTGTTTCTTTTCTGTTTCATTGTCTAAGATGTTCATGATCACTGCATGACCAATGGAATACTGAATGCAAATCATTTTTATTTGAGAAGCAGCTAGGCAGAGGTTTCCTAATAGTGGGACGTAGTGTCATCTCAGTAGTTGGAAGACTGAGGCAGGACTCTGTCTCAAGAAAAAAAACAAACTAATCCATAAAAATAAAAATTAGAAAACTGGGGATGTAGCCCTGGGTTCAATCTTCAGTACTGAAAAAAAGAAGATGTTTTAGTTAGGGTTTAGGAAAGAGAAGTCAACTGATCTTGCTAAGATGATGCTAATGATGCTGTGCAGCTCCTGCTAAATGACAATGCTAATTAATAGCTAATGAGTGTCAAGTGAATGCTTGCTGTGTGGTAGGCATTGTGCTGGCCATTTTGCATGTATTGTCACATCTGACCCGTGCAGCAGTCCTCTGAGCGAGGTGCAGTTATCTCATTTTTTTGGATTAAAAAAATGAAAAGAGAATAGGAGAACATTTAGAATTTGAGCCAAAATTCAGTGTGCAGTTGTGTTTGGGAACCTTTATAAAATGATTATTTTATGGCCATGACAACTTAAACTTTTTGACAGTAATATTAGAGCTTTGTACACAGTGATACATGCCCGTGAATTTTAACTAATGCTATAGGTCATATTTAAACCAAAAACATGTATTTCACTAGAGATCTCCAGATGCAAGAGTTCTACCATCCAAGTACGTAGGAGATGATGTCCCAAGGCAGTTTAGCTTTGACTTTAAATACCTACTCTGTGTCAGCTCACCTCCAGGGACCCTGGCCTCTGGTGACATTTACATTCACTCAACTGCTCAAAATTTAGAATGTTTCTAAAATTTATCATTCAGAAATGATTTAGTAATCTTCAATTAAAGTCTTTTTGACCTGGAATGTCTATTAGCATATGCAAATCTACATTTACATATACATTTACCTATCTTTCTGCTGTAAACTCACATCCTTGAAAGCAATGTCTGTGACTGAGAGCTTAAAAAATACAACCTGAAATGAGATTCAATGCCTTTCCACTGTACCTTTTAGAATCCTTAGTAACACAGGAGAAGGAATCTTGTCCCGTAGCAAATGCAAAGGACTTGTGGTCACCAAGCTTTTAACACAGTATGGAGGGAATGGCTTTCCAGCAGGGGAACAAACGACAGTAACGTGTGCTTCTTTTTTCTGTAGCCTGGTGAGCAAATCCACGTCAGTCTCCCCTTGTCCCAGCAAGTAGCCAACGAGAGCCGCCTCTCCATGTCCGAGTCTGTGTCTGAGTTCTTCGATGCCCAAGAAGTGCTCCTGTCTGCAAGTTCATCAGAAAATGAGGTGAGGCTGCTGAGCATGTCCACCTCTGCTCCTTGTGCCCACCTTTTGGGTTAAAGAGAGTAAGGCTGTGAGCCTTTTTGGTAGCTGTGTTTGTCAGTTTTCATCACAGTAGGGCGCTCCAAGTTTAGGAGAGCCAAAAGCGTGCAAACTGTATAGGTTCCCATTTGACTAAGCACTTGACCATACTTTGGGGCCTTAACATTACTTTTAAATTTGATGAATATAACAGGAAAAAAATCAAACATTTATTCTGACTTCTTTCTCTGATTCGTATTTCAGGATAACCAAAGAGTTGATCGATGACAGGATTCTTTCCAGAAGGAGACTAGCTAATAAACATAGGAGCTGAGCTCAATCCCCGGTGCCATAGTAAATAAATAAACGAACAAACAAACATAAGAGGAATCAGATAATTTTAAAACTTCAACATTCAGGCACACACACAGATACATACTGGCTATCTTTGCTGGTGACATAAATTGGAGGTGACAAGGACCGTAGCTAGCATATACTTAGCTGGAGAATTACGGATCTTGCAGAGTAACCGCTGGCTACCACCAAAGCTGTATTGGATTGTGGGTCCTTTCTGAGTCTTGGCAAGGTCTTAGAAACTGGGACTCTCTCCAGGGCAGGCTCTGGAAATTAATTCTGCTACTGAAATTTATTCAAGTGTGCTTTGAGTTAAATTTAGCTTAGTTTGTGTGTTTAGTACAAGGTCTATAGGGTCTCACTACACAGATTGGACTTATAGTGATCCTTCCTGTTTTTCAGCCTCCCAAGTGCTGGGATTACAGGCACATGCCACCATGCCCAGTCTCAATCACCCAAATGCATCTCAGCATGCCCTGGGGGCGGGACCAGCACAGAAGCCCGGGGATCAAACCCTGGCCCCTACGTGTGCCTCAGCATGTGCTTTAATCTGCTGAGCTATCTGGATGGTCCTAGTTTGTTTTTTCATAAGGGAAGGAGCCAAAATTTGCCCACGAATCAATTAAGACTTTTGTCGTTCGGTACTGAAAATCTGTTTGTTTGTTTTTTAAGAAAAAAAGGTTGCTAAATATTATTTCAGTAAAAGTGGATGGAAGGAAACATCCTAGTAATTAGTGATAGATGAATTTGGATGTTTAGAAATATGAGTAATCTTAGAAACAAATATATGGGATGGATAAAGAACTAGTGAATATATATCATATTGTACTGGGGGAAATGTCAAATAGCATTCTTGTGTCAGGTGATAAGCTTATTAGTATATCAGCACGTGTACCTGCTTCTGTGGTCTCCAGGCAGGTGTTAGCAGGTTCAGAGAGAGTTCAATGCACAAGTGAGAGGACTAGTTTAATTATGTGTAGTGTAATTGCTATGATCAGAGGGACGGAATAATAGTGCTCGCCATCACTGTCTCTTTCCCTGTAGGCAAATCCACACACCAAGACGAGTTGTAGTCAGGAGCTGCTTAGTGGGCAGATGGCAGAAGCAGAAAAGGGCCGAGTGAGCCTTAAGGCCAGGTGGGCCAGCTCTCATGGCTCCATGCCCCTCCCATTGATAGGGATACTCTGCCACATAGATAGGTATTTGTGTCCTGACCCTCAGGTCCACCATGCTGGAGATATGCTACTAGAATGTTCTTTGGTGGCCAACTTTATGAGCTCCCCCTGCTGGCTGATCCAGTGCTCCATCCTTCATTGAAGTTGCAGTCAAAGTTAACTGTATCTTACCTGAGCTCAGACCCACCATCCAATGACTTTGCAAATTCTTGCCTAAGTCCAAGGAAAGTGTTGGTGCTACCCTCAGGCGAGTGCTAAAGCCAGTGGAAGCATCCCTAGAGGACCGAGCAGGGTACAGGACAGCGTGGAGATGGCGTGTTTGTGTGGCGGCATCATGAGTCTGCAGGACCTCTGAGGTGGTCCCTTGTCAGGCCACTCTGAAGCTCAAGGCCAGAGCAGGTTTAGAAGTCAGCTCAGGATCCACAGAACCAGTTGCCTGAGAGACGCCATTCGCCTGGGAGCTCAGAGAACCTCCAATTCTGTGTGTTGAAAAAAAAAAAAAAGAATCAACAGACCCCTCCCCACACACCACCACCACCACCACCCTAAATAAGGACAGTCCACCCCTGGTGCTTATGACTGTTTTAGGCTCTTCTAGCTAAAACACTCACATCTCACACCTGGGAATTTGCCTCCCTCCCAGTTTTCTCTTCTAGCTGCCCAGACCGACTCCCTCACCCCTCAGTCATCTCAAATGCTCACCCCCACACCTGGCCCTGCGCCTCGCCTGCACCACTCCTATTGAGTAGCCAGTCTCTTCTCCACCTGGACAACTGCACTAGCACCATAACTTTTTCTTGCCTCCCTTCTTATGCCCCCCAATCCTTTCTCATCATATCCCCATTCTTCAGTGTCCTTAGGGTGACACCCTAGCACCTTAGCTATCCACAGAAACCCTTGTAATCTGGTCCTGTCTTGGTGCAGCCTCATGCTGCCTCTATTCTGGAGCCTTCTAGAGGCAACAGAGTCAGTCTCTGTGCCATCTTTTACAGATTGTTAAAAACAAACAGTTCTTTACACACATCTTCCCTTTATAACCATCTTATTGGGTAGGTCAGGAGATAAACGCAAGTGACAGTCACCATGGTGTTCGCAGAGTTGCACCTCCACTTCAGCAAAGCTTGGGTAGTGAGGGAGCCTCGTCTCCCCTGGCTTCCAAGTTTCCTTTGGTGTGGTCCCTCTGGAAGACCCTTTGAGTCTTCACACTAGCGCTTGGCCAGCCAGCCCGAAGAGCTTACGGTGCGCGTGTCAACCCTAGCAGCAGCCAGGGGTCAGATCAGGTTGTGTGTCCTGCACTGCAGCTGCCAGCGATTGGCCCCCTGCCCTTGCACCCACTCTGGACACGGGGCTTCCCCCAGAGACAAGTACATTTAGCTCCTTCCTGCCTTTGGGGAAGCCCACAATGGCTGACCTGTCTGTAGTCAAGAGTTATCATTCCTCCTCTCTTCTCCCTCTTTCTTCCTTAGTTTTCATTTACACTTGCCCTTGCCACTATCTAACAAAATATATATTTCACTATGGTGTTTGTTTGTTTGTTTTGTTTGTTTGTTTATAGGACCAGGGTTTGAACTCATGACCTTGTACTTGCCAGGCAGGCACTTGTGCCACGGAGCTATCTCTCCAGCCCCTCACTATGTTTTTACTTGCTTGTCTCTCCATTAGAATCCAGTGGAGACAGAGACTTTTCCCACTGTGTCTCCAACACTGGAGTACCAGCAGGTACTGCAAAAGCATTTGCTAACTGAACAGAAGAGGCCAATCTTCACCTCTGACACACAGTTCTGAGAGGCATCCAGGCTCCACTATCTTTCACCAATATTTTGCACAAGCAAAGGAAAAAGAAACCATTTGCTTTTAACAGGTGTGCTTTACTTTTCTTAACACATCCTTGGTACCTGTTAAAAGAAAATGGTACCTTGTTTTCAGACTGGTCTTTTTGCCTGACCCTTGCTTTTAAACTTGTTTCTACACTACTACCTGCCTGGTCATATTTAGAAAAAAAAAAAAGTCCTGAACTTCTTTGAACACTGAAGTTTGTAAAGAGAGTATTTGGCTCCAGGAGTTCTTGACCTGGCTGAGAAGACGTATTTTATTTTAGGACCAAGAGCCTTGCTCCATGTGCAGAATGACATGAGAAGTTTACGCCAAGACCATACCAACTATGCTATTGTCCCCAACCTGTGCATGACATTACATGAGTTTCTTGGGGCCCACTGTGATTGTGGACTTCTTTTATACCTGTGACATTGGGTCATCTGTTTGATATCTTGGTTTGACAAAGATCAGAAGTTGAAGAGAAATAGACTACAGCTTTGTAGGATAAACATGCGTGTTTCCTTTTTTTTGTTCTGGTGCCAGAGATCAAACTCAGGACTTCACACTTTCCACAAAGGTTCTAATGTGCTGAGCTATTTCCTTGGCCCCAACCTGAGTGTTTCTTAATAAATACTTGAAACAATAGCTGTGTGTACATTACGAATTTGACTCAGGTGAGCAGTTGTCTCCTAAACATACTTTAGTGTTACTAGCTTTTTTTTCTGATAAATTGAATAAAGGGTTCCATGTCTTTTTTTTCTCCTTTAAAGCCAGCAAGCTTTGGTAACCCTGATGGCTTACCCTTCAACTCTTTTGCAATTCATGTGACCTGGGAGAGCCAGGTGCAGTGGGAAAATAAGGATCAAAAAGAGATTTTACTCTGTTTGTTGTTTTTATCCACTTATGGTATGCGAAAGAAAAAATTCCATTATTCATTCATATATGCAGTCATCCTGTCACTCTAAATATGTGAACTTATTTCAACTTTAATTTTAAAAACATCAGCAGTGGTCTGGGGAGATCACTCAGTGGCATAAGTACCTGCCTAAGAAGGGCAAGGTTCTGAGTTCAATCCTCAGTACCAAAAATAAAATACTAAATTTTTTTTTAAAAACATCATCAATAAATCCAGTAATTTTAAAGGTAAATATTAATTGCTCTTATTACTAGATTAAATTTTTTATACCAAAAAAGTTGGCACAAACCAAGTTAAAAAATACATTGCAAACCAGAGGTAAATATAGTGTATATGACAATAGAAACAGTGTGTGAGCCAGTTGGTGGCACCCACCTATAATCCTAGCATTTTTAAGAAATTGAGGTGGGGGAAAAAGTTTGAGCCCACACTAGATGACGTAACAAGATCCTGTGTTAAAATAAAAATTCAAACAAAGGTTGTGTTTGTAGCTCAGTGCAAAGGCCCTGGGTTCTATTCCCAGTGCCATAAAAAAGAAAAAGGAAGAGAGGGAGGGATGGAAGAAGGAGGGGGATAAAAGGATAGATGGATGAATGAAAGATAAAAAGATAAATACTCAAATAGTAAAGAGATCTTTTTGTGGACTGTGGAGATAGCTCAGCAGTTTAAGCATCTTCCTAGCAAGCCCAAGGACTCAAGCTCAATCCCTGGTACCACGTGATGCACCCGCCCCACCCCTGGCATGCTGAGCTGGCCACCGAGACTAGGCATGGTGTGGTGAGGCTGAAACAGGAGGGTCTATGAGTCCGAGCTGTGTAGTGAGGCCCTGTACCAAACACATAAAAAAAGAGAGATCCTCTTGTATATTAGGTATACAGCTAGTAAGAAAATAAAGACAATGTTCAGTGTGCAGTGGTTTAAGTAGGTATGGAAAGATGGATTTTCCCCAGTTTTACTGAATAGAGCAATGTAGTACAGTCTTTTGGGAGAGCAACTTGGCAACATGTGGCTAAAGCGAACAAGTGTTCCACTCAGTGACAGGCATTTTAATGGAATCAGCAGGCAGACTTACAAGGGTGTTCATCTTAAGTATTATCTGTAACAGTAAAATGTGGGAAGCCACTTCAATGCTGGTTTGAAACATACTGTCTTTCCAAATAAATAGAACAGCTGTGGCCCCCGTAGTGGAATTTTGTTCAGAATAATGTCAAGCAGCGTATAAACTGATTCCCTGGTCAGCATCCAACAGTAGTTGTATCAGTTTGTTTATATGGGCATCTGAAATTGGGAGATAACTTCTACCCAAATGTTAAACATAGTCACTTTTAGTGATGAAATAATTGGTATTTCATACATATCTGTTTACCCCATGTAATTTCTACTATCTTTACAATAGAAATGTTTTGTTTTTATGTTTAGGAAAATAGATGGCTTCTTTCAAAAAATATGTCTTCTCTGAAGAAAGTAAATGTCAACAGTGTTCTTGTCTGTAGTAAAGAATTGATTTTCCCTTTCCTCTTAAGATTTTTATTCATATTTTCTTGGCTGCTCTGTTTCTCACTCCCCTGAGTGTGTACCTTGGTCTGTAATTTTATTTTCTTGTTAACTTTGGTTTCATTTAGTTGCATGTGTTCCTCAGGAATAGAGTGGCTGCATTCTCGGTGTGTCCCCAGCCCTCGCAGAAGCCACCTGGTTCCAAGCTGTCCATGTGTCTTACCCAGAGCTGTACACATCTGTCCTCCCTAGGGAAAGCTAGGGATCGTCTGACTCTAGCACTCCCATGCATTTCTGTTGACTCATAATAACCCATAAGGCCACATGTGGGTCATTTAGGTTGGCATGAAAGGCCCATCCCTGTGGCACCTGCCCCTTCTTCTCTCCGCACTGTCATAGCCCCTCCCTCCTCCTCAGAATTCCTAGAATAGATGTTTTTCTCATGACCTTTGCCTTTCCACATTCTCCCTCATCCCGTGCTCTCTCTGCTGTGAGAATTGGACAGTACCTCTTGGTTCTGCAATGCCCAGGTGAAATATCTTCACACCGGGCAGCCCCTCCTGCATCCTATGGCGAAAGTCACAGCACCACCTTCTTGGTGTCTGGGCACTTTTCTGCTTATGTTGTCCTTGCCCAGCTTGCCACCAAGGGCATGTTGCAGTGTCAGACTGTGGTTTCTTTGTAGCAGCCCTGTATCCTGACCCGTGGAAGATGCTCAGGTTGCCCCTGTGCCAATTACATTTCCGCCCCCAGACCTCTGCTTCTCATTAGAATGATATTTTGATAGTTTTAATCCCTTGATTATCTGGGCTTCCAAGACAAGAATCATAACAAGAATTCTGATGCCTTGGGTGTTCTTCCTTCCCTTCCTTAGGCCTCAGACGACGAGTCTTACATCAGTGATGTGAGTGATAATATCTCAGAAGACAACACCAGTGTTGCAGACAATATTTCTCGGCAAAGTATGCATCACTCGAGCTTCCAGGTTCTTCTGTCTGCATGCCCAATTTCAACACTTATCAATACATGAGCAGTGATTCCCCTCTCACCTTGCTAATTTTCCAGCTGACTGATCCATGGCTTTTATTTTGCATGATCTGTTGAGATAAAGAATTGCAAAAATTTGTTAAGTTCATATTTAAGTGAAGTTTTACCTCTTGCTCATACCCAAAGTTTAAATCCTTTTAAAATATATTTCATTTAATTTCTCTTTTCTTAAATAATTAAATATCCTTAACACCTAGTTTAAATAGCTTTACTCTAATGTTTTGTGCATTTGTCTACACCCTCCAGTAGACATACTCTATCTGCTCTTGAGAGCTATAGCATAACAAAGGCGCAAGGAAAGTCTCCCAATCAGAGTTGTGAAAGCCAAAAAGCAAAGTCTCTTTCTCTGTGATTGTCCCTCTTCCAGTCCTGAATGGGGAGCTCACAGGAGGCGCCTTCCGAAACGGGCGACGCACGTGTCTGCCTGCCCCTTGCCCGGACACCAGTAACATTAACCTGTGGAACATCCTGAGGAACAACATTGGCAAGGACCTGTCCAAAGTCTCGATGCCTGTAGAGCTCAACGAGCCGCTCAACACCCTGCAGCATCTCTGCGAGGAGATCGAGTACAGTGAGCTCCTGGACAAAGCCTCAGAGACCGACGATCCCTACGAGCGCATGGTAATAAATGACAGGGCCGTGCCCCTAGGACCTGGGATAAGCCAGGAGCCAGTAGGATGGCACACTTGGTTTTGAGTAGCATACTCGCTGCATAGGTAAGACAGGGACTGCTCCACTTGTCAAATCAAGCAGGGACAAAAAGTCCTAGATTGCTGTCCTGGAAGGTGCACATTTGTGACTTCCCTGCAGTGCAGAGTATTCCTAACGTTGGGCTGCAAACATGGTGCTCCACAGATGTTGAAGTCATGCTGAGCTTTGCTTTATTAGCTTTTCCCGGCAAAAGAGCCCGTCTATATGGGAACTTAGTTCTAGAAAAATAATTTCCTCTTGGTCCTTGCCCTTTCCTCCATATGACTGGAAAACTGGCTGGGCCTCCAGCAGGCACCACGACTCTGCGTGTCCTGCTGTGATGGTGCGCTCAGCGGAGCCTATAAGCCGAGCCAGGACCTTTGAGCTCTGTGATACTCATGATGCCAGGCAGACACGTGAATGGAGTGCATCTGCTTTCTGTGCTCATTCCCACAGCAGCGGCTTACCCTCATTTGAACTTATTTTTGCCCGTGAATTGTTGAAGATATTTTGTAAATAATAATAAAAAAATGCAAGTGCCATCAAGTCAGTGTCCATCAACACGGGTGCATACAGCCTAGGGGAACAGAAACAAACAGACCTGGTCTCTCCTATATTGTGTTCCTTTCTCCAATGTTTTAACAGGTTCTCGTTGCTGCCTTTGCAGTTTCCGGCTATTGCTCCACCTATTTCAGGGCAGGAAGTAAGCCATTCAACCCGGTCCTGGGGGAAACTTACGAATGCATTAGAGAGGACAAAGGCTTCCGATTTTTCTCAGAGCAAGTAAGTAAGATTTGTGCTTAGGTTGGAGGGCAGTTTGGTGAGGAAAACAGCTCTTGACAGCTGTCCATTTGGAGCGGGTTAGTGAACTGATCAACAGAGAACTCACTTAGGTTGTTTTCCCCATCACCACCACCGAGTATTCCCAGTTCTGTTTGTGGAGAGAAGTCCTCAGAGCTCCAGACTGACTGATCTATCTTGAGAATAATGCACTTGCAGAAATGCTTAGTTATAGTTTTTGTTGGTGGTGACCTTTCATTTTTCATCATAAAGATATGTATTTTCTCTGGAAGTTCAGTGTTGATATCATTGCCTTCTCTTTTTTCTTAATTACCAGGTGAGCCATCATCCACCCATTTCTGCTTGTCACTGTGAATCAAAGAATTTTGTCTTTTGGCAAGGTCTGTATGTCAGTGGTAATTGAAAATCAAATGTGTGCACGTAGGGAAGAGTTTTTAGCTTCTGAATTCACTGTGCTCAGTTTAGATTTCTACTTTTGAATTCAGAGAATATTGGTCATTGCTGTGGAGCTCAGTTTGAGGAATTAAATTTCCTGGTGTAAGTGTGAAATGGTGGCCTCCAGGAGGTGACACTGTTCATCTAGAAAGAGAGGCCCATGGAGCCACCACCACTGTACCCCACTGTGCCTTGTTCTGTGCCTCTGTAATGCAGAGGCGATAGCTGCAGGCTTCCTGGGTCTTGGTGTGTGCAGAGAGCTCCTAATCTGCAAGATTCTGTCACATCACCCAGTCATTCCAGCATATCTAAGGTTTCTGCATCTAAGGATTCAACCAATCCCAGATAGACAATTTGGGGGGAAAGTTATGCCTGTATTGAATAGTGTACAGACTTTTTTCTTATCATTATTCTCTAAGCCAGGGTATTATATCAGTTATTTATGTAGTGCTTACACTGTGCTAGGTATAAGTAGAGATAGTTTAAAGGATATTGGGAGATACGCATAGGTTATGTGCATATAGTCTACATTGCCATAGCCAGTGATAGAAGGGACTCAAGTGTCTGGATTTTGGTACCTGAGGGTGTCCTGGAAGCAATCTTCATAAATGCTAAGAGACTTTTAATTGCATTGATTAAATTGCATTGATTTGTAAATTGCATTGATTTTTGGATGTGAACCCACTAAGGCTCAGGACTTTGAATTCCATACTTACTAATAATGCCCAGTCCTGTC
>PVKN010027559.1:0-13500 GCA_004027915.1 Capromys pilorides | reverse complement strand
CCCTGTACCAAGCTGGCCATAGAAACCAGGTGTGGTGGCGCACACCTATAATCCCAGTGTTTGTGATGCTGAGACAGGGATCATTGTTAGTCTGAGCTGTTTAGTGAGTCCATGTACCAAATAAATGAATGAATGAATGAATGAATGAATGAATGAATGAATGAATGAATATTGGGAGAAAAAGAGCTGGCCAGATAGCTTAGAGGACTAAAGCAGCCCCGCCCCCAGGGCAGGTGCACTGAGACAGCAATTGAGACTGGACCTGGTGGTGCCTACCTGTAATCCCAGCTCTTGGGAGGCTGTAAATAGACAGGTCACTAGGAGTCTGATCTAGTAGTGAGACCCTGAACACCCTATAGAACCTTCCCTAAAATAAACAACAACAACAAAAGATTAGAATTTAGTCATAGAATTTTCTTATTGAGAGGGATTTTTTTTTCTTCAGTGCTTGAGGTCATATCCAGGGTTTTATTTATTTATTTTTTGCCATTCTGGGGATTGAACTCAGGACCTTGCCCTTGCTAGGCAAGTGCTTATTCTACTGAGCTATTTCCCCGGCCTGATAATACAGGGTTTTAGTTTAAACTACACTCCAACTATGTTAGAAGAAATTTGTTTTTGGTCTTTTTGAGACAGGATCTTCCTGTGTAGTTCAGATTGACCTTGAGCTCTCTTTGTAGCTCAGGCTGGTCTGGAACTCAAGGTGATCTTCCTGCCTCAGCCTCCATGTGTGTGCCACCACACCTGGGTCTAATTTCTTTTTTCTTTTCTTTTCTTTTTCTTTTTCTTTTTTTATATATCATGGCTGGCTCAGCCTGCCCTTGGGGTGGGGCTGGCCTAGCATGTGGTTCCGGGGATTGAACCGCAGTCCTTGTGCTTGCCTAAGCAGGTGCTTTAGACTGCTGAGCCATCTCACTGGCCCAAAAGTTCATTTATTCTTTTTTCTTTCTTTTTTTTCCCTCTCACTGTGCAGTTCAGGCTGGTCTTGAGCTCACTTTTGTAGTCCAGGCTGGTCTCGAACTGATCCTCCTGCCTCAGCCTCCCAAGTGCTGGGATTACAGGCATGGGCCACCACGCCGGATCTAATTTCTTTTTGTTATTGCTTTTTTTTTTCATTTATATATTTGGTATAAGGTCTTATTGGACTTGTGATTCTTCTGTTTTCAGCCTCCCCAGTGCTGCAATTACACGTGTGTGCCACAATGCCCGGACTCAGTAGTTGGCTATGTGGAACAGGTGATTGAACCCTGGTCCCTGTGCTTGCCAAAGCAGATGCTTAGTCTGCTGGGCTTTCTCACTAGCCCTTTTTACCTGGGTCTAATTTCTTTTTATTTTATTTTATTTTTCTCTCCATAGCAGGGATCGAACTTAGGACTTTGCACTTGCCATGTAGGCACTTAAGTTGCTGAGATATATCCCCAGCCCCCTTTTAAAATTTATTTTTGATCCTTTTTAATAGATGTCTTAGTTTTTACCAAGGTCATGATCTTTCTTTTTCTTTCTTTTGCCACAGAACTACCTCCCCAGCCGCCTCCCTCATTGTCTCTCTTTTTTTTTTTTAAATTTTATTTATTTATATTATGACTGGCTCAACCTGCCCTGGGGGTGGGGCTGGCACAGCATGTGGTGCCGGGGATCGAACCATGGTCCCTAAGGTTGCCTAAGCTTTACCTAAGTAGGCACTTTAGACTGCTGAGCTATCTCGCCAGTCCAGGGATGGCACAGACTTTCTAACTTCCACCATTGACCTTTGGGTCTTGCCAGCACAGATTCATGAAGCAGGCCTGTATGAGAAATTATTGTGGGCTCTAGGCCTCCCATTGGACTTGTCACAGGCATTATTGTAGGCTCTAGGTCTTGAGCTAGACTCATGCAGGCTATTGGGATCCAGGCCCTCAGCTGGATTATTTGGTCTTTAGTGTGTGGACAGATTTTCTGAACTCTTTGTATATGATTCTTTGGGTGATTATAAAATAATCATAAAAGATGTCCTGTATTGTATTGTTCCCCTTGCAAAAATCCCCCATGTCATAGAATTTCACTATTTACTCCAGGCTGACCTTGAACTCTCGTTGAGCCTTTTGCCTCTGGAGTGCTGAGATTAAAGGCCTGTGGCAGCAAGCCCAGCAACCCCTCCTCTCTTTGCATGTAGTTCAAAATGAAGGTTAAAAACTATTTTGTAAACTTTATTTTCTCTAGCACGTAGTATACTATGAAAACCAGATAATTTTCCCAAACCTTTTTTAAATCTTCTTTCATCATCAATATTTCTTTCTCCCTTGCCACTTGTAGTTCATTATACATCTCTGGGATCCTTATCTCTCTGAGGCTTCCTTATATCCCTGCTTGGATTAACTGGTCTCTGCCTAATCCTTTTTATCACACTGCATTGCAGCTTGTGGTTTCTTGCCTGTTTCTTTTCTTCATGTCTATCAGCTCTTTAAGGACCAGAACTTCCTTTTCCTTTTCCCTTTTAAATCTCTATTTCTGGATCTAGTAGAGTACTTAATACCACTTGGGCTTAAAGTAAAATAAACACCGGGTGTGGTGGTGCATGGCTGAACTGCATAGCAAGATCCTATCTCAAAATAAACAAACAAAAATTGCTGGTAGTAAACGCTACGAGTTATAGTAATCCAAAAACCCGAAAACTAACCTGACCTTAATTTAGGGCTATTAAAACCAAATAGAAAATGCCAGATATGGTGGCCCACACCTGTAATTCCAGCACTTGGGGAAGCCAGCCGAGGCAAGAGGATTGCTGAGAGTTTGAGGCAACCTGAACTACGTAGTGAGACCCTGTCTCAACAAACAAAACAAGCAACAGAAAAACAAACCCTTTGTGCAGTTATTTTCACATCATGCGTATCCCTTGGATAATTCCTGCTCTACTAGAGTCTGCTTGTTTTCTGTAGGAATTTTTTTTTTTTCTGTTCAATGATGTCATAGCTGAGGGATCCAGAAAAACCCAGGTCGATTTCCGTGAGAAGGGAACCTTAAACAGTTGTAGGCTGGAGGCTGGCTTAAGTGGTAGGTGAAGTGCTGCAAAGTCCTGTACACAAATTATTATTATTATTATTATTATTATTATTATTATTTTTGTGGTACTGGGGTTTGAACTCATGACCTTGCACTTGCCAGGCAGGGACTTGTGTCACGGAGCTATCTCTCCAGTGCCTGTACACAAATTATTGTAAGAAGTGATGCAGATAGAAAAAACTGATCTGGGGTGGATGACTTCCAATAGGGAACCTCCAAATGATATAGAGAAAACTGATTTCTCAACCTGAAATGTACCTGGGACGAGTTCCTGTTCTCTAAAACCAAAGAATGAATTTTAGGAACAAACGGAGGTAATGAGAAGAACATATTTGTTGGGGGAAAGAAAGCTCCTATCTGAGAAAGGGACAGGAGGGGGCTCCCAAGTTACTGTCCCGAGGAAGCTGTCTTTTCCAGGGACTTTTATAGAGGAAAACCATGTGGTGAGGCGGGTCTAAGGTTGTGGAGTAGACATGGGAACTCGCTTAGGTGGGTATGAGGAGGGACAAAACTATGGTCAACCAATGAGGTTACAAGAACCATTGCTCAGGTAAAATTGATTAAATCCAGTCTCTTCCTGTTGGGGGTTGGGTTAGTGACTCATTTGGGCTCTTTCAAGGCTATTGATACCTATGTAGAATATCAATCCCTGATGCCCATCACTTGGGAAGTATGTAGCTGTATTTGTTTATTCTTGAGATCTGGCCCAGATTGGAAGAGTGTCTGTTTATAGTTGTGAAGTCATCTTGTTTTCCATGTTGTCCTTCAGGGCCTGGCTCTATTTAACTGCCTATAATATTTCTACCTAATTCAGCTGCCTACAACAGAAGGCCTCACCCGCTCCCTAGGACTGACTTCCTATAGGGAAAAACCCTTCCCAGTTCTGAAAAATTTTAAAGCAGTGGCCCACTGCTTACTTATTGGAAAAAGTAAAAGTGAAGAGTAGGGGAGAAATTGGCTCTGAAGGGTGTCACCCTTGGGCCAAATAAAAGAGGAAAAAAGAAGATAAAAGAATACACTGGAGGAAGCAGGGTGGGCTATTGTGAGGAAAGCCATGATAGCTTAAGATTTGTTTATTTTTTTGAGCCAGGGTCTCAGGTAGTTTAGGCTGGCCTTGAACTCACATTGTAATCAAACATGCAGTGATCCTCCTACCTCAGCCTCCTAAATTCTAGGATCATAGGTGTGTGCCACCATACTCATAGCCTGATTATTTTTTAAATCAGATTTTATTTCCTTACCCTCCCTTCAACTCCTCTCCCCATTTACAAAAACTGTTTGCAAGCAGGGTGTGGTGGCGCATGTCTGTAATCCCAGTGCTTGGGAGGCTGAGGCAGGAGGATTGGTGCACGTTCGAGACCAGCCTGGGCTACAAAAGTGAGCTCAAGGCCAGCCTGAACTGCATAGTGAGACCCTGTCTCAAAAATATAAACAAAACAAAAAACCAAAACTTTCCATTTTTCCTTTTATTCTCACTTTTTAAACTTTTTCCTTCTTTATATTCCCTTTCCCACTCTTGTTCTCCTCCCCACTGAACGATCCCTTTGTATTTCATAATACCTAATATACATTTGGTCCTTATTTACACTTGCAGTTTCTCACAGCAGAGAAACAATTTGGTCTTTACACCTGTGTCTGATTTATTTCACTTAAGAGTATGGTCTCAAGGTGCATCCATTTACCTAGAAATGTCTTAAGGTTATACCCATTTCAGAGTAGTTCTGCATTATATAAAAAGAACTCACATCGTCTTTATTCCTTGGTTGATGGGCTTTTGGGCTGTTTCCAAGATTTGGCTATTACAAACTGTCCCTAAAAACATGGCTGTTCATGTATCCCTGTGGTATGATGGCTTAACATTTTTTATTTTTATTTTATATTATGGCCAGCTCAGCCTGCCCTGGGGGTGGGATTGGCGCAGCATGTGGTGCCAGGGATCAAACTGTGGTCCCTGCAGTTGCCTAAGCTTGCCTACTAAGCAAGTGCTTTAGACCGCTGAGCCATCTCACCACCCAATGGCTTAAAAATTTTAACAACAAAGTTTGAATTGCTGAATGGTCTAACTTTGATGATTTTTACAGGAATTTCCAAGTGTCCAGTTTTCAGTAGTGTAGCAAACAGAGCTTTGCCCAATAAACAGGCTATTTTTTTTTTTTTTAGGCTTGTAATGAACTACGAATTCTTGAAATATAATTCCAGCATAACAGCTGAGCTTCAGATTGTGTGACAATTTGTGAGTGATTTTGTAGATATTTTGACCTTTGAGTTCTGTTTTTTGTCTTTTTAATTCTGCTGGGGTCGGGAAACTGACATTGACAGAGGTACTTAGAAGGCTCCGTCATTTTTTTTTTAAACAACCTTAGATCTGAGGGTGTAGGAACCGATCCTGCAGTATTCTACCCTGTCCTCCTTTTTCTTTGTAAGCTGACCATGAGCCCATTGCTAGACCGATTTATTTCATCCCAGTCATTCTCGTTTTCATGCCTTGAAAAGAGCAGCTCAGTTCAGGGTCTCGCATTTGGCAGCTCCGGTGTTGTAATTCGGCGCCTCGCGTCCTCGCTGGCGGGGCCCTTTCTCTCGCGGCTCTGAAGGTCACTCCTTGCTTGGTTCAGGCCACCTGGTGTGGTGGCGGTGTCTGGGGAACCGGGGCCTGAAGCCAGGAGACCGAGTCGCACGCCCGAACTCCCCTGTGTACAGTCTGGCCTTTACCCATCCCCCAGCCCAGACAGCCGGCTAGACGAAGAGACCATCGAGCTGCCGGCCCAGAGCGGCGCCGCCCGACTCGCGCGTGACACCGCCGGGGCGGGGCCGATGGAGGCTGGAGGACTGGAGCGAGCAGCCGGGAAGGGGAGCGCTACCTGTCCTTGCAGCGCCTCGCTGTGGTCGTAGTCGGAAGCGGCCTCGACTGCCCTGCGGCGCTGGATCCCTGACGCACGGAGCTCGAGAGCGAGAACGAGAGAGAAAGGGTAGAAATGGCGGCTCCACTCGGCTCCCGCTGAGGAGGGTGAAGCCGGCGGAGGCTCTGTGTTGCCGGCTTGCAGGATCGCCCCTGCCTCGCTCCGCCTGCCGTGCTGCGCTGCTTTCCCTGCCTTTGCCAGCTTTCGCCTGCCCTTGTCTGCGCTCCAGAGCGTCGGTCAGGCTCCTCTCTCCCGGCCCGCTCGGCTCCGCCAGCCTTGAGTGTCCGGCCGGCGGGTCGCCTTCCTCAGCTCGCCCGGGCGCGGCGCGGCCCCTTCCCCGGGCCGGACCATGGTGAATACCCGGAAGAGCTCTCTGCGGCTTCTCGGCTCCAAGTCTCCTGGGCCCGGGCCTGGGCCTGGGGCCGGAGCAGAGCCTGGGGCGGCTGGAGGCAGCAGCCATTTCATCTCCTCTCGGACCCGCTCCTCCAAGACCCGCGCTGCCAGCTGCCCGGCCGCCAAGGCTGGGGCATGCAGTGGCGCCGGGGTCGCCGCGGACGAGGCCCGGGTAAGAGCGCGGCGTCCGCGTCCGGAGGCTGCAAGCGCCGGCCGGGCCGCCCGGGCTTTGTCTGACCGGGTTGGGGGCAGGAAGCCTCCAGCGGACGCCGCTCAGGTGGCTGGAGACGGGGTCTGCGGGTGCAGCGGAGGGTGGCACCTGCAGAAGAGCTGCGACTTCAGCTCTTTTGCTTTGCTGGCCCGGTTCTTTTGTGTAAGGAACAGGGTTTAAGTTCGGGGGAGCGGGTTTGGGGGTCCTTTTCGGGGGCATTAGAACAACCTGCTGTCTGTGTCCTTGTCCTGTCTCTGAGGGGAATTCTAGGGGAATTAAGTGAAGGGCCGGAATCCGTGTGTTGGAAGGGTTGGAAAAGAGAAGTGAAAGTTTTCTCTGGTGTTTCAAACCCTTCTTGAAAGTGTGTCAGCTTCTGCCGCTGTCTTAACTCCAGCTTACTCTCAGTTTGGGGGTGGTTGAAGTTGGTGAGGAAGTGAGCAGCAGAGCTCCAGTTGGCAGGCAGACCGGGATGCTGAAAAAAGTTTGTAGCTGCTCTGACACTAACTTTGAAAACAAAATCAACGCTATCGCCTCTCCAGGCAGGAGAGATCAAAGGTGAAACTATACTGGAATAACTAGACCGCTAACCAAGGTTCCAGTAAGACCCGAGCTTTCAGTTCTTACGAGAGTATTGAAAGAAACTTGTCCAGTGGGTACCACCATCCCTAAACTGTATGGTTTTTTAGTTGTCTACATTTTTGTTAGAGGAGTAACTTACAAAAGGTGAATTAACATTTCATCATACACTGGCAAAGTGAGATTTAAAGAGACAATTGGTGATTTAGTTCTTTCAAAAAAAATTTTTTTTTGAAATTTTATTGCCAGCTGTATAAAACAGTAAAAACCTGGGAATATTTATCACTGTAAAGGTATTGACAAGTTTGTGTGAGATTGGTTCTCAGTGTAAGAGAAAAGGCTAGAAAAGAGGCTAAATTACTACGAGTAATTTGCCTGGAAAATGCTGTTAATATAAGGTACTCCTTTAAATCCAAGCCATTTTGTTATTCTTAAGAGTTGGGAGCAACAGTTAAGATTCTTTAGAGGTCTACAAGGTTGCTGTTTGTTTGTGCTTTTTCTCTTTATGCCAAATCCTATTTTGACATCAATCAGAATGAGTCTGCCTGTAATAGGAATATTTTACCATACTGCTCTGAAATACGTCTTTGAAAATAGCTGCTGCCCTTATTTGCTAAAAATCTGGAAAGTATTTATAAAAAACATTGTGTGTAATAGACTAGAAATTTGCAAATCCTAAAGGTTGAAATGAGGAAGCCAAATCTGAAAGTTGTGCAAGCTCTTTAGAATAAGTGTTAACACTAGACTTTCTGTAGAACTATTTTTTTAAACATATGTAAGTTTATTAACATACTGATGTTTTCATATGTTAAAATAACTTTTTAAAGATCTATCCTATACAGTTGAGTCAAATAAAATATTTAGAGTGTAAGCACATTACCATCTCATGCTGTGAATGCCTGGTCTATTAGAGCAGTGTCAAGCTCATCGAAAACAATTAGCTCATCTCTCTATGATCAGTTTGTGGTCCCATTTTGAGTTCATGGATACCATGCTGTCTTTACCCCTAAGGAATAAGGTGAAGTAATTTGTCAAGCAGCTATTAGGAAGATGTTAAAAGGCAAGGAATCAATAATCTTGTGTAGAGATGAACATTTGGTAGCTTTTAAATTGCTAGAATGAAAGATATTAGAGCTCTTTCTAGAATATGATAATGAAATGTTTTTAAGAGCCCTTTTTAAATGTTTTAAAGTCTATAAAAAGCTACTAAAGATTAATTCTGAAATACTTTCGAATTTAAAAATATTTGTGCTATGGCTTTAGTAAATGATGGAATGCTTTAGTTGTTCTCTTAGTTATTAGAGACTTTCTAATATGAGTCATTGGAACTTAAGGACAGTTGAGTTGTAATTTTTTGTTTTTTTGGTGGTTCCTGGGATTGAATTCAGGACCTTGTGCTGTCTGGGCAAGCACTTCTTCTACTGAGTTATCTCCCCAGCCTCAATATAATTTTGAATTTGTCAAATATATATTTAAGAAGCAGGTTTGCTGTATGTTCTTGAAGTGGATTGCTTTGAGTGTGGTTAGTACTTCCTCTCTAGTTTTGTTACAGGAATTTAGCACTTCTGGCTCTCATCCTCTTTTCTGATTTCAGTTCCTTTGGGCAAGTATGTAGAAGTGAGATTATTTGCTCTGTTTTTATTTCATTTGTGGAGGATTCTTCATGCTATCTTTCTTTTTAAAGTTTTATGTATTTGGAACAGGGTCTCACTACGCAGCTTGGACTTTTAGTGGTCAACTATATATTTGATAAATTCAGCCTCTCCAAGGCTGGGATTGTAGGTATGCGCCACAACACTAAGTCATGGTGGCCGGCTCCATGCACTTGGGATGGGGCCGGCAAGGCATGTGGTACTGGGGATCGAACCAGGGTCCTTGTGCTTGACTAGGCAGGTGCTCAGACCGCTAAGCTATCTCTGTGGCCCTCTTCACACTATTTTTCCATGATAGTTGTATCATTTTGAAATCTGTTGCTATATTTTTCAAGCTTTGATTTTTCAGACTGTGGTCTTTATTCTCATTGTTTGATTGTGATAAATTTATTTTTTTATTTCTTCAATTTTTACTTTTTTTGGAGAGAGGTTTGAGACTGGCTTAAAGGTTGCATTGATCCTCCTGTGACAGCCTCCTGAGTGCTGTGATTATAGGCGTGTGTCACCTTACCCTGCCTGAGTGTTTGTTTTTCATAGTATATTCTTTACATTCTTCATTCTTTTGTATGGCTTGGCTTAATGGCTTTCTAATAATGTACCTTATTGTATCATATAATTCTTTAACCTTTTTCCGTGAGTATGCAGATTGTTTACATGTTTTTCATGTCATAAATAATTAGAAAGTGATCTTATTTAAAGGAAATGTTAAAAAATAAAGGAAATGAATGGTATTATTAGGTCAAGGAGTTGTATTAAGTTTTTAGTGCTACAAAGAAGCTGAAGAAGTATCTCTTACACTTGTAACATTGTGAAGCTTTTATACTATTAGGAGTGATTTAGGATATTAGATTTGAACTTGCTGGGTAGGGCAGGGAGTGGGTTGTTACTAAGTATCTTTAGTATCTGACACATAGATGCTTTTTTTTTTTTTGTATTTTAGGGAAATGTCTACAGGGTGTTTAAGGTCTCAATAGTAGATCGCACTCATAGTGATCTGCCTGTTTACAGCCTCCCAGGAGCTGGGATTACAGGCACATGCCACCATGCCCAGCATGCCCAGTCTCCATTGCTGTCTCGTGGCAGGGGGTAGAGGGAGGGGGATAGGGTAGAGAGGGGAGGAGGCTGCTCCTGCTTGCCACTTAATCCACTGAGCTATTTGGCTGGTCCTTAGATGCTTAATAAATGTTTGTAGAAGGAATGAATCATGGAGATTAATGAGATTATGAAATAATGTTACTCCTACTAAGCCTAATAAATATCTGTACCTGCGTCTATATCCAATGCCAGGTGTTAGGTATAATTGTTACATTACCTCATTGATTCTTCCAACAATCTTAGCAGATAGTTTCTTTTCTTTTTTTTAGGTAAATATTTTCTAAGTCACAGTGATTGTGCTGTACTGTGGGATTGATTGTTTAACTTCGAAGTATGTGACATTTTTCAGTATTCATATTTTCTTTTTCACTTTAAGTAATGTAATATTTTTAAGGTAAAAGCAAAAGCTAGGGAGTGTGGTAGCACACACTTGTGTATGCCCAGTACTTGGCAGGCTGAGGCAGGAGGATCACTGAGTTTGTGGCCAGCCTGGGCTTACAAAGTAAGCTCAAGAGACAGAGTGAGTTCAAGTGAGTTGAAGTACCTAATGACCCTTGCCTCTCAAGGCATAAATTACCTTTCAGGTATTTTATTTTTATTTTTATTTTTATGAGCAGAACATATTTATTGGGGGAAAAAAAGCTTTTGTCCAAGAGGACAGAAGGGGGTCCTGAGCAGGTTGTTGTCCTCAGGTATTTTTATTTTTATTTTGAGATAATATCCCAAATGTAGACTAAGCTGGCTATGAACCTTGATCCTCCTGCCTGAGCCCAAGTGCTGGGATTACAGGCAAGCACCAGCAGGTTTTTATTTTGGAAGAAGAGTGCATTTTAAATTATCAGTAGGAACATGTACTAATAAAAATGGGGGTGGGGCCTGAAAACAAATGGAACAATAAATGCCCTCAGTACCCTTGAAACTTTAAAAAAATAAATTGTAGGCTCTTTTAAAACTTTATATGACTTCTTAGCCATCTGATTGTGTCTTTTTTTTTTTTTTTTTCCTGTGTTTCCTGATGATTGTTTAGAAATATTAAACTAGTCAACTTGCTTGCTCTTGGGGATATTCAGGGAAAATTTAATACTTTTTTTTATGTTTAAGGACTTTGTAGAATTGTATTGGTTCTGGGTTATCAAAGAGCATTCTGAGTTTGTTTTCTGAAGCCATGGTAACTGCTGTGTTCACTACATTCTTTGATAAATGAAAGAAAAAGAAATGGACTGCACCTCTAAGTGTGCTCATGGAAACCAGAGTACTGGTTTTAAAAGAAAAAATAGACAAAAAGGCTCTCTTGGTAAGGACATTAGAAAAGATTGATTGTACCCTTATACTTTCTAGTCTAGCTTAGGGGAAATGTTCCTCTTTTTTCTCTCTTTAGTCTTTTTTTTTCTCTCTCTCTCTCTTTAGTCTTTAAGGATTTTTTCTCATCAGTTATCTATTCAAATTTTTTTTTATCTTCTCTATCTAGCTATCTAGCCATCTAGCCATCTAGCCACCTAGCCACCTAGCCACCTAGCCACCTAGCCACCTAGCCACCTAGCTACCTGCCTGCCTGCCTGCCTGCCTACCTACCTACCTACCTACCTGTCACATTTCTGTATTGTCTAGGTTGGCTTTGAACCTGAGATGCTCCTGCATCTTTTTTCCAGTAACTAGGATTACATACAAAAGCCACTGCATCTTGCTTAAAATTTTTGTTTTGTTCTCTCTTGTGCTCGGTGGTTTCTTTGCTTTGGTTACAAGTAATCAGATTCTTAGTGTTTTAAAAAAGAAAGTGGTTTCCTGTCTCCCACTTTGTTAAACTCTCCTTCACCGTGTCTGATATGTCTCTGTGTGCCTCTCTTTCTTTCTTTCTTTCTTTCTTTTTTGTCTTTTTGAGACAGGGTCTCACTATGCAGTTCAGGCTGGCCTTGAGCTCACTTTTGTAGCCCAGGCTGGTCTCCAACTCATACCAATCCTCCTGCCCCAGCCTTAGCCTCCCAAGTGCTGGGGTTACAGTGTGAGCCACCACGCCCGGCTTCTCCTCTCTTTTCTCCCTTTTCCTTTCTTCCATATTTTATAGTACTGGAGAGAGAACCCAGGGCTTTTACACTGAGCCGCCTCACTAGAATTTTTTTTTTTTTTTTTTTTTTTAGAGACAGTGTCCTTTTTAAATTTCCCAGGCTGAGCTTGAATTTACTGTCCTGCCTCATCCTCCCACAGTGTTGGCATCACGTTTGTGCATACCATGCTGTGTCTGGCATGTCAGATTTCCTTCTTTTTTTTTTTTTTTAAACATATTTATTGAGGGAAAGAAAACTCCTATCCGAGAGAGGGACAGGAGGGGGGGGTCCCAAGTGAGTGTCCCCCCAGATTTCCTTCTTAATTCTGATTCATCTTATAAAGAGTGGTTTTCCAAGCATTACCTGTAGTTGGTCTCCACCCACTGTGTTCTTCACCTACTAATTTACACCCAGATTTTCACGGAATCTACCCTATTACAAGAAATAGTAAAGCTGGGTGTGGTGGTGCACACCTGTAATCTTATCATGGGAGACTGAGGCAGGAGAGTTCAGGATCAGTCTGGGCCATATGGTGAGACCCTTTCCAAAAACTAAAACAAATAAACAATAAACACCCCCCACACATGCATATGCATATATGTATGTATGTGTATATATATATATATATATATATATATACACACACACATATATATTTTGTCTCAGAGCAAAGTTCAATTTTCCCCTGTATATCAGTGAAACTACTTTTGTGGTTCTTGTGACCACCCCTCCCCCCTCCCTTGCTTTTAACACTGTCTCATCATGTAACTCTGGTTGGCTTTGGGCTTTGCACTCACTGTGTGCAGCACAGCCTGGCCTCCAACTCATGATGATCCTCCTGCCTCACCCTCCTGAGTGCCGGGCTACATCTGTGTGATCCACCATTCCTGGGCACCCTTTTTTCTTTTTTAAAAACTTTATTTATATATTATGGCCAGCTCAGCCTGCCCTGGGGTTGGGGGCTGGCGCAGCATATGGTGCCAGGGATTGAACCATGGTCCTTGGAGTTGTGTAAGCTTGCCTAAGCAGGCGCTTTAGACTGCTGAGCTATCTCACCAGCCCCCTCTTTTCTTTTAATATAGCCATTTTTTAAGACTTTGACTTAATTGAATGTATTATCCGTGAGCCTTATATTTTTTATTACACAGTCACGTCTACCACTACTATTTAATTCATTGTTAACCTGCAGCTCCCACAACTTGACAGAAACCTCCTTAGATTACTGGCCAGAATCCTAGTCTTATCTTTTCAAATCATGTTTTAATATTATACTTCTCCCTTGAATAGCTGTTCCCTGGCTACCCCTATATGCACCTGGAGCAACCAGCACCACTACTGTTACATCTGTCCTTATCTATTTTTTCCTGAGACAGGGTCTCATTGAGTAGTTGAGGGTGGTCTTGAACTCATGATGTAGTCTAGGCTGGCATTGAAATTGAGTCTTCTTGCCTCACCCTCCCCAGTACTGGTATCACAGGTGTGCACCACCATGCCTAGCTGTCAGTGTTGTGTTTCTCTAAAGGCCAGTGATGTGGAACATTTTTCCAGGTATTCATTGGCCATTTGTATTTTTTCTTTTTCTTTTCTTTTCTTTT
>PVKN010027558.1:0-13493 GCA_004027915.1 Capromys pilorides | reverse complement strand
TATGTACATACACATGGAATAGTATTAAGCCATTAATAAGGAGATATGGCAAAATGCATTTGGAAGAGTTAAAAAAAATTAAGGTCTAGCAAAAGCGTTAATGTTTAATTATTTGACCAATCTTATATTCCTATATCTATCAATCTAAACAGATCTGATGATGAAAATATATAATACAACCATTGTTAAATTTTTGTTCTTACTTTGAAATTCTGTTCTGTATGCATTCTTGCTTGTTACTGTTTTTCTATCTTTGTTTCTGCTTTTTATACTCTTTAAAATAAAATTAAAAATAAAAGGAGATATGAGCCAGGTTTGATTCATACTTATAATTCCAGCACTCTAGAAGGCTAACACAGGATTACAAATTCAAGCTCAACCTGTGCAATTTACTGACTTAGTAGAACTCCTGTTTTAAATTTAAAAATTTAAAAACAGGCTGAGTACATAGTTCAGTGTGAAAGCACTGGGCTCAATCATTAATGACAAGTAAAGAGGAAGATGAAAGGAGAAGGGATAAAGACTAAGAAAGGGCTGGGCATGGTGGCACACGCCTGTAATCCCAGCACTTGGGAAGCTGAGGGAGCAGGATCATTGTGAGTTTCAGAGCAGCCTGGGCTACAAAGCAAGCTCAAGACCAGCCTGAATGACACAGCAAGACCTTGTCTCAAAAAGACCAAAAAAAAAAACAGAGGAAGGAAAGAAGGGAGGGAGGAAGGAAGGAGGGAAAGAAGGAAAAGAAAAGAGAAAAGAGGGAAGTGCATAAACTGGGCATGGTGGTGCACACCTGTAATCCCAGCACTTGGGAGGCTGAAGCAGGAGGATCAGTGCGAGTTCAACACCGGACTGGGTTACAAAAGTGAGCTCAAGGCCAGCCTGAACTATATAGCGAGACACTGTCTCAAAAAGACAAAAAAAAAGAGGGGGGAAGAAGGGGAGGAGGAACTGCCATTTATTACAATATGGATGGAACTGGAGGACATGCTACTTGGTGAAATAAACTAGACACAGAAACCATGTCATATTAAGTCACTTATATGCAGAATCAAACAACAAAGATCAAATATACCTTTTGGTGGTGACTGCGGGCAGTGGGCTGAGGAAGTGGAGAGTGGAAGTTAGCAGTTGCTAAATAGCAGATGTGCTAGATGGGAAGGCAAGATGTGACACACAACACGGGGACAGTAGCCAATAATACTTTACTGTATTTGAGACTCTGGTTAAACGAGTAGACTTTTACCTGCTCTTGGCACAAAAACAAAGACAACAGCTGTGTGAGATGATGGTGGTGTTAATATGCTTTACTAAATAACTACGTTGCTGGGTCTGTGTGTTCCATCACATCATGTTGCATGCTGTGAGTGCACATACTAAAAATGTTGTTAGTAACATAATCTGGTCGCATTTAAGGGACAGAAATTATTGCGCACTGCTCTGGAAGCTGGGAAGCCCAAGATCAAAGCCCTGGGAAATGTCAGAGGGTGTGACGGTGGGCCCTAACCCGTGGGGCACTTTCTTGCTGTGTTCAGGCATGGTGAGGTCGCCTCTCGAAGGGCACTGATTCCAGTTATAACCTCCCGAAAGCCTTGTGCTCAAACATTATCACAGTTGGGTATTAGAATTCGACGTACCTGGGGTGTGCTGAGAGCAGGTGGCCTGAAGAATGGCTTCCCTGTCTAGGACACACTCAACAGGAATTTAGGGTCACTGTGACAAGGGACACACAACTTGTGACTTCTCTATGAGCGAATGTTCTGCATATCCTTCCACATGGCTTCTGGATAGTACCAGTGGGACAAGGCTCAGGAATGGGGGAAACTACAGCAGGTAGTTGGGGAGGTGGATGCTCGGAGCCTATCTAGTGCATCCACGGGTGATTTGTTGGTAGTCCTAGAAGTAAAGACTTTGAATTTCTATTTCCAATAAATTAAGAAATAATAATAAACAAATTCTTGCTTCTTTCAGAGAAAAAAAAAAGACTTCAACATACGAATATTTGAGGGAGATACATACATTCAGTCCATCCCACATTCCAAGTAATTCTCCACTACTCATTACAGTTAGTACCCCAGAAACTCACCCAGAATAATTTCTTTCAACCCAGAAGACCTTTCAGACCTTTTGAGACCTAAGCTCCTTGACCCTGCTTTCCTCCTAAATATATGAAATCAACTACTTTAAAAGTTATAGCTTCCCCAGATATGTAGATTTGTTCTAAGGTAGCAGATTACTTATTCTGTATCAAGTGGCAGAGCCTCCTATAAACTATATCTCTGCAAAGGACACCATGACAGTGATTGCCAAGCTTTTTTGCAACAGAGGAGAAATTTATCCCTTTTCTTTGACATCAGCCTTATGAAAAGGGATCATTTTGCGAAGGTCTCAATGGAAGGCCTTGCTTTTGTTTGTTTGTTCTTTGTGAGACAGGGTCTCGCTATGCAGTTCAGGCTGGTCTTGAGCTCACTTTTGTAGCCCAGGCTGGTCTCGAACTCACATTGATTCTTCTGCCTCAGCCTCCCAAGTGCTGGGATTAAAGGCGTGCGTTACCATGCCCGGCTAGGCCTTTCTAATAGCATGGCTGGATATTAGAGTAGGCACTGTGGTCCTTCTTGGCTGCCTGCAAATCATCCATTTCCCTCCTTCCTCTTCATAACAGCGTCCTTACTCGGGCTCCAGTATGACTCTCCTCAGGGACTTCTCTTAGCTCCAGAGAAGGCAATTGTAAATTAAGAATAATTTCATTCCTTTTGCCCTAGCAACTGGTACAGAAACCCAGGCCTGGGTGAGTCAGCACATGGTGTTCCTCTGCCACAGAGACTGTTTCCAGATAGATGTAAAAATGAGGTTAGGGCCGGCGAGATGGTTCAGCGGTCTAAAGTGACTGCTTAGGAAAGCTTAGGCAACTGCAGGGACCACGGTTTGATCCCCGGCACCACATGCTGCACCAGCCTCACCCCCAGGGCAAGCTGAGCTAGCCATTAAAAAAAAAAAAAAAAATGAGATTAGGCCAAGGAGAAATGAGAAGTGTAGAAACTTTGGACAGTTTTCCTTGCTCTTAAAGGAGGATCGTGCAAAGGAATCCCTTCTCTTTCTCTGAACATTAAGGAAAGCAGATATGAAGGCAGCATTTGGCCTTGAGAAAAGCCAGTTGAGAATGAGTCCAACAAGCAGAGGATTAACTGTCCTGGCCACTGGGCTGGACTGAATTTGAAACCTAATCTGCTCTGGACTTCCACTAGGTAGGCCAATGGATTCCCAATATAGGAACCAATAAACACAGAATAGAGATTTCCCTCCCTCCTAGCCCAGCTGGGCATGCAATTCTTGTCTTCGTGAGTCTGCTGGGCTTCCTCCCCAGCACTTCCCAGACCTTTGGAGGAGGGTCAGAGTTCGCATTCTTCTAGGAATACCTGCCTGATGTGGGGTGGATGTGGGACTAACCACCTGTACCTAGTGAGTGGACAGAGAGAAAAATCTCTTAGTGGATCAGTGAGCTGTCCAGCCCTGAGACAGGAATAATACGCTTTGCTGGAGCTAAGAAGGGAGAATCTGCTCCCGAGCTTGCAGCCCTGCTGTGGTGTCCTTCGTACTGTGGCAGCACTTTTGCAGGACGTTGTGAATTTATCCATCCATCACCCCACCCACCTTGTCTAACAGAGTTGCGGTGCTCTGGCATCGCTACAGTGTGTGGCATCACCCTGGAAGCCAGGTCAGCTTTCTGTACAGCATGTACCCCACCTTTTTGGTACCTGTTTTTGCATACTGTTGGCAAAACAAGTCCCTCTGAGTACCTTCAGCTCACCAGCCTAGGGGTTACTGGGGCCTTGGTGAAACAGATGAGCAAGAAGTAGTCAACTTTTTGTTAGCAGCAGAATTTATTCTTTTGTGTTTGCACACTATGGATTCTGGAAGTGAGCTTTCTAAAATGGTGGTGACACTTATCCTCCAGATCCTCTTAGACGACCCAGATTTGGCTTACACATATCAGACATATGAGCATTCTTCTCATGTTGCCATGATCTTGGGTGAAATGTCCTGTGGGTGTCCAAAGAGCCTTCTGCCCATTTCCTGAATCATGTAGCAAGATGTTACCTCTGACTCTCAGATAACCCCAGGGTACATGAGGCACTGACAGGGCCTCCCTGACCAGCTGAAGGACACAACCTGTGCCAAGGTGTTGAAAGGTAACACCACCACAAAACGCTTGCTTGCACAACTGTTGAAAAACTTGGAAGTGGCCACTAACCCCAGATTATCCTCCTTCCTGCTCAGTGAACCCCCCTCTCTTCCCAGAACTCCCCCAAGATGGGGGACAGAGGCAAACCCACAAGGAAAATCACTCAGTTTTTTTGTTTGTTTGTTTCTGGTACCAGGAATCAAACTGAGGACCTTGCACTGGCCCGGTAAGTGCTTATACCCCTAGCTATCGCCCCCGCCCTAGCTCAGATTTTATCACCAACCAAGAGTAAACAACAATGCTGAATTGCACTGGAGAAAAGGGGAACAGTGGGAACAGTACTCCTGCTGAGTGCACGGGTGCCATCTCACACTGCTTTGAGGACCTGGGCTCCTTCCACTACTCCTTGGAATTGGGTTCCTGACATAGCAGCCTGCCATCACAGCCCCAGAAGGGTGTCAGCACCAGCTAATGCTGTATTCGCAGTGTGCCCAAGGGAACCCTGCTCCCACTCTACTTAGCCGCTGGCAGGGAGGGAAACAGTGGTGATAACAGCTGCACTTGAGACAAGTGGAGAGCCTGGGACCAAGCCATGTGGCATCTTTTTTTTTTTCACTTTGATTCCTGGAACTCTAACTCTCTAACTCTCTCTCTCTCTCTCTCTCTCTCTCTCTCTCTCTCTCTCTTCATTTACTTTGGGGCTTTTTGTTTTTAATCTCAGAGAGAGGTGTGTTAGTGGACACAAGCTATAACTTTCAGCAAAATGTTGTTAATTGGCACCGTTCAAAAGTTAGCTGCAGAAGCTCAATAAAAAGCTGGTCTGGGCACTATACCTCTCAGCAGGCCAATAGCTGCGTCAGGATGTTGGGAGGAATGGGAGTCGGGGAAGGATGTAAAGCCAAAGGACAGCAGGACAACCTCGCCTGCTTCCGTCCTTCTGCCCTCTGCTGCTGCTAGTCCAAGGTGCCACGAGGACCTTAGTCTTGTTGTTTCTGGCTCTAGCTGCCAGCTTTTACAAATCTCAGTGCTTTTCACTTTTTACTTCCCTTTTATTAAACTTAAAATAGATGACTTCACTCATCCTGCTATCCTGAAGGGGTATTGCATTGTGGCACATGCCTGGAATCCCAGCACTTGGGAGGCTGAGGCAGGAGGATCAATGTGAGTTCGAGACCAGCTACAAAAGTGAGCTCAAGGCCAGCCTGAACTGCATAGACTCTGTCTCAAAAAGACAAAATTAATTAATTAACTAATTAATTAATTAATTTAATGAAAAAACCAAAAATGTAGCCTCATTCTTCTGTTACTCTTGAACAAAAAGCATTCTAACTGAAGTGGTGAGTTCGCTGTGATTTTATCTCACATTGGGAATATTTTAAATCCTTAAAAAAATTTTATGTGCCTGTATTAAAATTCTAGTGAATAAAAGGGCAAATCAAATAGATGCTCATTTTAAATGCCATTTACCTCTCTCCAAAATCAGTCCCGGAATAAGTTTCGTGTTTGATACATGTATGTATCATGTGCACATGTATGTCGTCTGTAATCAGATAGAAGCACAAGTACACATTGTTTATCTTGTTTGTTGAACCTGCTGATGATTGCATATATATATAATATATATATATATATACATACATACATATATATATCTTTTGATAGGCTGTGGCATTCCATATTGACAAAGCATGATTCTCCTTAAGCAATTTCTAATTTTTTCCACTGTTCATAATGATGTGGGGAAATTGATCTTGTGCAAGTGGAAAGTAAGAAAAAGAGATGGAAGAAGGGAGAAGGAAGAGAAAGAGAAGGGGTAAAAAAATTAAAATGTATTATGTGCATGTCCAACTCCCCACAACAAATGTAATCATGTACCATAAACATATACTAATAATAAGCATTTTAAATGATGAAATTAATATCCTTGGATTTATATGTTTGAACAAAAAATAAGCATAGATCTCCAGATAATTTCCTAAAAAATGAATTGCTGCTTCAAAAGATATACATATTATATTCTAATAACTGTTATCAAAAACTTTCCTAGGCCAGGCATGGTGGCATATGCCTGTAGTTCCAGCACTTGGGAGGCTGAGGCAGGAGGATTGGTATGAGTTCAAGACCAGCCTGGGCTACAAAAGTGAGTTCAAGGCCAGCCTGTACTGCATAGTGAGACCCTGTCTCAAAAAGACAGAAAAAAAAAAAAAAAAAACTTTCCTAAAACAGCTCTACCAAATTTATATTCAAGGATAAATTAATTTCAGAAAGAATCCACAGATTTACAAATTCTTGGTTGTTGCTTATGTTAAAATTAAATAGCAGGACATTTCCCATATACTGGATTGTTTGCTAAGCATTTTATACACATTGGTTTGTTTATTATAAGAACAGCATATAAGGCACAAAGAGATTAAGTAACATGCCCAAGGTCATGCAGATAGTAAGGAACAAAAGGACTGGGTAACATGTTCAGACTCACACAGCCAGTAAATGCTTAGGTTGAGATTAAACACCCGTGAACTAGTGCTTCTGGGCCTTTTGGCTGTGATCAAGCACAGCATCTGTTCTTATCAGTTTAAACATACACACACTGACTTCAGCGTTCACATGTGGGATGGATACTATTCCACCTCACTATTGTACTTTAAATTTTACATCTACTGGGGCTGGGGAGGTAGTTTGGCAGTCTAAGCACCCGACTGACAAGCACAAGGACTAGAGTTCGACCCCTGGTACTACATGCCATGAGTCTGAGCCGTTAAGCAAAACCCTGTACCAAATAAATAAACTTTCGAAGAAATTTAAGACTAACGGGGGTTTTTGGGTTAGCTTACTGGTTTAAGTGCTTGCGCCAGCAATCCCAATCAGGTACCCGGCATGGCAGTTCAAGCCCCAATCCCACCCTTAAGGCAGACCCCCCCCCCCAATTTTTTTTTTCAGGACCAGGGTTCAAACTCACGACCTTGCACTTGCCAGGCAGGCACTTGTGCCATGGAGCTATCTCCCCAGCCCCTAAAAAAAAATTTTTTTAAACTATCAAAATCATACATACACACTTAAAACTCTTTCAGCTTTCTTATTTTATTGGTTTTATTAATTTTCTGGTAGTGTTGGCAACTCAAAGCTTCACATATGCTTCAGAAAAGCCTGGAACCTGAACTACAACCCCAGCCCAACTTTGTGAACTTATACATTTATCACAGCTGAGTATCAACTCTGCCCTTGAGAAGCTGCAGCTTTCCACTCTTTGGAGTTTACTTCCAGTAGGGTACAGAATTCCACGAATCTAAACAACATCATCTCTTGGTCTGTTGATCTGCTCTAGAATATGAGGATTTAACTCACTCAGTTTATATCTGCATCTCAGCTCTTTCTGGTTTTCTTCTTCAGGTTTATGATTATTATATCATTCTTTTAAATTTTGTAAGTTTTAGGGCTGGGGATGTGGCTCAGTAGCAGTGCTCTTGCCTTGTATGCACAAGGCCCTGGGTTTGATCCCCAGCACCACCACCAAAAAAAAAAGATAAAATAAATTTTGTAAGTTTTAAATGGTTTTTGCTATTATTTTCTGACTCTTTTGTAGCTTCCATATTTTTTTTAGATGTTTATGATTCTTGTTCAATTTTCTTCATCTCTGTGATTTTATTTCCTTTTCAGATTTTGTTTCTTTACTATCATTTTAATGGTGCCTAGATCAAATAACTGTGTTCTCCATTATGCAAAAAGAGGCTAGAAAGGGTTGGGGAGATAGCTCCGTGGAATAAGTGCTTGTCTGGTCAGTGCAAGGTCCTGAGTTCAATCCCTGGTACCACTTTAAAAAAAAAAAAAAAAAAAAAGAGGCTAATGGTGTCTCCACAGAGCTGGGCGTGGTGGTACATTCCTGCGATCTTAGTACTTGGGAGTTGGAAATAGGAGGATCTCTGTGAGTTCGAGACCAGCCTGAGGGCTACGAAAGTGAGCACAAGGCTAGCCTGAACTGCACAGAGACCCTGTCTCAAAAAGTTTCCCCACAGTTCATTTTACATCTTTTTAACTTCCACCTATTCATTTCTATCAACTTTAGCTGTTTTTCTTTGTTGTTGTTCTTTCTATGACCATAATTACGTTTTCAGTATTTTATCTACAAATTGATTCTAAAAGTTGAATCATAGTAACATACCTGCTATTTAAACTATGGAAGTGTGGGTGTGGTGGTGCACATGTGTAGTCTCAGCTCTCGGCAGCCCGAGGCATGAGAATTGCCACAAGTTTGAGACCAGTTTAGGCGACATAGTGAGTTCAAGACTAGCCTGAACTATATAGCGAGATTTTGTCTTGAAAAGCCACACACCTATGAAAAAAAAAAAAAAAAATTTGATGAATTATTCAATATAAAGCCAAGAGATTTGTTTGCATTAATTTTCTTTCACTGCAGATCCCATGCAGGATCCCTGTACTATACAGTATGAGGGAAAGTGTTTCTGACATCATAGTCAAATATTGTTCTTTCTCCTATTCTACCTTATTGTGTACTGTATGTCCTTGTACTCTAACTACAGCATAACTGCTGAAAAGTGTAAGTTTTTTTGCATTGATTGTTCTTTGGAGGACAACTTGATTCTGACATTTTGTCTTCCTAGAGTTTGTAATTGATTCCCCCTCCCCCCGAGAGACAGAACATGCTGAAATACTTTTCAGTATTTTGACTTATTCCACCAATAGCATAGGACTTAGTCCTTACCAAAGACATTCTTTTTAGCCCCCATTGAATTCTTGTTCCAATTTGGAAAGACTTTTTTCAAGACCTACAGCTGTAAGGTATTTGGGATTTCTTTTCACTGAACTCCTGATTATGTTTTCTGTATCCAGAGGCACTTTGTGTTTGTGTGCGTGTACGTGTGCATGTGTGTGTGTGTGTGTGTGTGTGTGTGTGTTTTATTGGAGAATGAGCCCAAGGTATATCCCTAGCCCTTTTTTCTTTTCTGAGATAAAGTCTTTTCTAGTTGCCCAAATTGGCCTTGAACTTGCACTCTTCCTGTCTCAGCCTCCCAAATAGTTAGAATTACAGAAATATGCCACCATACCCAGCTCCTGTCTTCTTCCTCTTTCTGAATAACTTTCTAAGAAAAGGAGTATGTGGGTCTTCAAATAGCTTTATCTTGTTCTCATGCTTAACAATTCCATTAGAAGTTGTCCAGTCACTCTGCGAGTTCCACTGGGTAGACTCTTACCTACGGCATCCACAGTCCCTCGGGATTGTGTCTGCATTCAAGCTTGCTGCCTTTGTTCAACCCATTGTATGGTTCCATATTTTTTGGACTTTCATCCATTTTTTAAAATCCCATCTATTGGTGATTCTTACTAAATTATCTTCCATCTTCTGATTTCCTCTTCTTTTTAACAGTTCCTTTTCTATTATTTTCATGGTGCCTAGATTAAAACCTGTATTCATTTTCCCATTCAGAGTAGAAACTTCTACCTCATCTTTCTTACTGAGTCTCAAAAGATTATGTCGGTGGTCATTAAGCAGAGAAATGTACTTATCTACTTTCTCCATAAAAACATAGCTCATGGTGAGATTAACCTCTTAAATAACTGCATAAACTTAGAACAATATGGTAGGGATCAGTGTCGCCTTCAGGATGGTTTTAAAGTATCACCAGAGATTTCCCAAAAATTTGCTTGTTGGTTTATCCCCAAGGCATTTAGAGAAGAAACTAAACGGAAATTCCTTGACCTTTTGGGAGCATTGTTGGAGCATGACTCAGGACAGAGCCAACCTAGTGTGGAATTGAATGTGACTGGAATTGAAATGATACATTATTCATATTTGGTTATTATTGACAATTCATTCTTGGCCCAGGGAGATAGCTCACGAGCACACGTGCTCACCTGGCAAGTGCAAGGTCCTGAGTTCAATCCCCAGTTCCACAAAAAAAAAAAAATTCATTCTAAACATATAGCCTAGAAGTAATGGTGTGATATTTAACAAAATCTTCAGGGAAAAAGTGTGCATATGAATGTATGTGTGTGTGTGTTTATGTAAGTTCATTAAAAATTTTATGATGTAAAAAGCATGTGTGGTATATAATTCACAAATAATAATAAAATATACAGTTCTTTTATTGTAAGATCCACATAGCCAATGGATTCTTATAGAATGTTTGTTGAATTTTGCAAAACTTTTGTATCTAGGGCCAACAGATGGTTGCAATTGAACTGTGATTTGATAAGTGGAGCTACATCCCACTCTTTTCCCATTAAATCCATTGTCATTAAATCTGACATATGTGTTTTATTTTTCATAATCATTTTATTGAACAATTGGCTTGCAGAACTACTGAAAACTTGCAGTTGGCTCTTACAAACTGGTGGAAGTCAACTCCAGCCAGCTCTGTTACTTATAAACTCTAGTTCTCCAACCTGAGGAACAAAATAAGGGGTTGCCTATGTTTGTTATCCAAGGAATACTTTTCTGGCACCACGAATGTCTCTTCCTTCCCTGTAATCCCCTCTTTCCTAAGCTTGCCCCATCTCTCACTCCAAGAAATCGTGTACCGCAGTGATAAGATAGCTCTGCCTACTATCACCTCTAGAATAGAAGAACTAGAAACAGCTTAGTCAGCTGTGAAATGACACAGTGGGGTAGAGTTAGGCCACTGCTGGTGTCACAACCACATGGTGGCACTATTGAATCATGGGTATCACAGCTGCCTCAGTGCCCCTCTGTTACACCACCCTTCCTCTTCATTGTTCCCAGTCTGGCTAAGCATTGACCTAGTTACATCACCTCTAAAAAACCTTGCTCCTTAGGGGCTGAGGAGATAGCTCCTTGGCACAAGTGCCTGCCTGGCAAGTGCAAGGTTGTGAGTTTGAACCCCAGTCCCCACAAAAAAAAGAAAAGAAAAAAATAAAAATAAAAACCTTACTTCCCTATTCCCTTCATACACAGTTCTTTCCAGTGCAGAAAAGACCATCCATTCAAAAGCCCATGGCAGCTAGGCCATGATAGTGCACGCCTGTAGTCCTAGCACTTGGGAGGCTGAGGCAGGAGAATTGATGCGAGTTCAAGACCAACATGGGCTACAGAAAGTGAGCTCAAGGCCAGCCTTAACTGCATAGTAAGACCCTGTCTCAAAAAGAAAAAAAGCAAGAAAGAAAACCAAAAAACCAAAAGTCCATGGCACTCTGCATGGCTTAAAGCCAACAAACAGGTTTTTCCTGTTGCATCCATTCTGGCAGCTTCTTGCTGACATCTGACTTTCAACCTCTGTCATCTACAAGACTTGGGGGCCTGCCTGTCTCTCAGTGATGCAGATAAGCCTTTGTTCTATGTTTCAGTCCAGAGCCTGGGAAAGCTCACAGCCCTTTTACATTTTGTGTGCCTTTACTTATATGTCTGTCTTTTATTGTCCATTCTATCACACGTCTTGCTCCACATTAGACTCTAATGAGCAATTCCACTGTTTTATCATCTTCCATATAAGAAATCTCACAAAATTCAACATTTTGGTGTTTTGGGGACTTCACTGAGAGGCTCTTAATTTCACAGACAAGTCACAGAAAAGGACTATAATGAGTCCACTTAGGGGCCTGTGCTCACCAGCAGAGCAGCCCATGGTCAGCAGGACGGTGTACTTAGCATAGATAAATCCATGGCAGCGCCTATGAGGGAGAAGCACTAATGGTAGCCTGAAAGCATGTGGAGTAAGGGAGGAGAAACACCTCCGAAGGAGTGGGGAAACACTGCCTGGAGGTGGGAGGCAGCTAAGCCCAAAGGACAAAAGCAACAGAAGCCAGCCTTGGTAGAGATTTGAACTTTCTCTTTTTGGAAGACAAAATAGAGAACTATGTGCCTTGTGGAAAAGAATGGTAAAATAAAAACATATTTAACACAAAATAATGCTGAAAGTTGTCCTTCGAAGCATTTCTTTGAATGATAAAACAGGTTGAGAAACCCTCATCTGAAATTCTGAAACCCAAAATTAACACACAAACTTACTTAAAATAGTGTGTATGTTATTTTCCACCCATGTGTAAAAAATAAATGAATTTTATATTCAGGCCTAAGTCCCGTCCACAAGATGTCACACTGTATAGATGCAGATGTTTCAAAAATCTCCTCCCAAATGTCTGCTATTTGAAACACTTCTTGTCCCAAACATCCCAGATGAGGGATAGTCATCCTGTATCAGCTTATCTATATAAAGTTTAGATTTTCGTAAAATTATATTTCAAAGAATGGATACAATTTCTTTTTTTTTTTGCAGAACTGGGGTTCAAACTCACGATCTTACACTTGCCAGGCAGGCACTTGTGCCACGGAGTTATCTCCCTGGCCTCCTTTTTGCATGTTTTTAAACCCTCCAACATGTGGCATTACTTTAAATTTTCTAGTAATGTGATATCATCATAACAGAGGCTCATTAAATCAGGGACTGCCTTACTACTTGAGCCAAAAAATGCAAAGTAATCTCACTGCTATTTATTCAGCTTCCCTAACTTTATAATTTTTTGTGCCTGGTAAGCTTTTTTCATCTCTAGAAATCCAATGCATATGAATATAAATATACATAGGAAAGAACTCGAGCGTGGAGTGTGAGTTGTTCCACCGGGGGAAGCATTAACAAAGTGTTTCCTTAAGCTTAAGCTTCTGGACTGCCTGCTGCCGTTTACGTGGCTGACCACTGGAGGCTATCTTGTCGCTCGTAGCGTGTAGCTTGTCTTTTGTATCCTGAACTGTATCTTGTATCTTTATAGCACGTGCAGTTCTCTTTCAAAAACAATTCAGAAGAGCACACTTGAGTCTGGGAAGTCACACTGCTAGGATCCAAGAAAACTTTCCAAAACCATGGTGATAGATAGTTCTCATTAAATGTGGATCTGTTTCAAGATTCTCAACTTCTACGTCTATGATTACCACGGCCTCCTCCTCCTGAGGCCTGTCCATACCTTCCTTTTCATAGTCCTCTTCCTATTAGGCCCCCTTCTCTCTCTCAGTCTGAATGTCACCTTGATACATTGCTCTGGGGTGTAAATATCTTAGCCTCAACTCAGAAGGGGATCATTTAAAGATTGATAGAGGGATTCTTCTCATTCCTTCTCCAAAAGCAAAGAAATCCTTAGTAAAAACTAGAACCTTACTTTGTCTAGGTAACAAACTCTTACCAACTCTCTTCACCTTGTTTCTGCCTCTCCTGTCTTTCTCCAGTTGGGATTAGGATTCAGCAGTCTATTACCTCATGTGTTTGATTTTTAGAGTGATAGGCAATAATAAGATCAAGCTAGCTGACAGGTTTGAGAGTGAAGACGGGTTTCTTCAGGAATGTATTTATAC